>JASANG010003398.1:0-98562 GCA_030248215.1 Enoplolaimus lenunculus | reverse complement strand
TTGAAATAGGTTTAAGTGTGGCATAGCCACCTACAGTTCCTGCTGCAACCTTTGGCTAGATTTAAACGGTTTTTTCACTGGGTCCATATTTCATTCCTATATTGACCGTGTAAAAATATCCGGGGGTCTCTTTTTAATGTGGGTCATTTTTTCACACGACGGTACCATAAAACTTGGACCTCCATGAAATTGGGCCCGGGGTGCAGTTAGTTATCTTTTATGCCGAATCTGTTCACAAAAGTATAATTAAGTGTGCCAAGACAACAATTAAAAACACAAGCAATCACTACAGATTTAGACTCAGTATTAAGGCCACAAAGAATTCACACTAATTCATTGTTACATTGGGGTTTCATGCACAATTCTCCGCGAAAATTTGTCGTTGTGTCAATTTTGTGTGAAAATTCCGACTTTTTTTGACATCTCTGTTATAACGATGGCCAACCATACTGTACGAAATCAAAATGAGTCAAATATTGAAAAATTTTGTTAATTTAAACCAATAACTAAATAAATTTTCATTGAGCTGACGGTGCGAATAATATTATTCATTACGTTTTTTTCTTGTAGCCGAGCAAGAAAAGAGTTATATTTCAATATTTGCGTCACAAGGTTTTTGGGAAACTATGTTCGTTGTGGAAAAATAATTCTCATGTTACTTTTTCGGGCTCGTCCCGTTTTCTGGTCAGGCTGCTAAAATTGGTTATATAAATGCCAGACTATAACATAACTGTTACGCTTTTGCCCAAAATTTATTAAACGATTGTTTAATATAATTCAGAGTATATATTTATAGATTTTTGTTAACATCGCTAGGCAATGGAGTTCATGTTGACATTGGAACATGTGTTTTATATGTAATTAAATTTATTGCCGGAGTAGGTATGTACTGGTTCAATTCTATGCATTCCCACATGGCTTCGATCGGTCGTTTTGTTATTCAGCGGCCCGGCATCATTCGTTGCTTCATCATCAGGCCCCGTAAACCGATATTTTGTCAATTTTAAAACAAACTCCGCAATTTGTACGATAGAAATAATACTGACACCAGCCCATAATCCAACTGCGCCGCCGATATCGCCAAGCATTTGTGAAAACTAAAAAAAAACAACGAAAAAAAATGAAAAAACAACGAAAAAACTAAAAAACAACGAAAAACTAAAAAAACAACGAGAAAACTAAAAAACAACCAAAAACTACAAAAAAACCAACGAAAACAGCTCATAATGTAAACGCAGCGTCCTGCCTGTAACTTAAAACGGCATTAAAAATATTTGATATTTATCAAACTATTTTTTGCCAACTCAAGAAACATTTACCATTTCTAACATTTCGTGGTTTCGAGGAATTCTAAGCGATTAATGAAAGACAACGGCGCAATGTCCAAATGGCTTTTATTAAGGACACCAAATATTTGTAAAAAGGTCCTTTAGCATTTTATATAACTTATATTCTGCCAAGATTACCAATCAAATTCATCCCAACCCGGTCCCATGGAGTTCAAAAATTAACGCCTGTTTTGATTTTACCCCGGCCAGTGTAAAGAATAGGCGCGGAACAGTATTATAAGCATATTCCTAAGACGAACTCTAAACGTTAGCGTAAGAATGAGCATATTCCTAAGCCTAAATCTAAGCCTAAACCAAGCAAAAAATCAGTCTTAAGCTTAAAGCTTACTCTATTCCAGTCCCACAGAAAAACTCTCCGTCACTGATCTTTACATGGGCGTCTTACCCTATGATATTGAGCTGTGAGGTGGTTTACAGTGCCTAAATCTGTCGTTGTGTTTAGACCACACAATTTTTAACTCAGTAGCTCATTCGAAAATTTCTGACGGGTAAGAACGCTCGATATATCCGTGAAAATATCACGCGATCGAAGCACTTTTAGTACTAAATCTTAATTTAGGGTTTCAATCCCTGTTGGCGGGGACTAGGGCGTGGGTATCCGCCGGATTTTCCAGTATTTTAATTCCAAATTTGAACTCAACGAGTGTTACAGCTGTATATTTATGATTAATTAAGCCGAAAACAGTCTAAAAACGCTAACCGAATATTCAGGTGATTCGGTAATGGAATGATATGACAGTGTGTCGTAAAATACTTGAACAATGACTACATTCTCTCTGAAATTTAAACATTAACACACGTTTAATCATCTGCATATTTAATTGCGAAAAACTTAATGAATTTTTAGAGACACACAATTTCGCGGCTGTACTTGTTACTTAAACCAAAAATAAGTTTAACTTAAACTCGTGTTAAACTTTAGAAAATATGTTAGTCTAAGTTACACTTCCAATTATAGTTTGGTTAGTACTGTAGTGACCCGAATAAGAGGGGGGCAAATATTTATTTGGCCTCTCCAGAGGGTACCCCCTTGTTATTCGGTTACGGACTGTTGTTTATTTTTAGCCCACGTTCCGCCGCCCTTTGTTACTGACATATATCTGGAAACTGCAATTATCCGTTGAATTAAACGTATACTTGTATCGTGTCAATAGCTTGAGTTATACTTAGGAATGTACTTTCAAAATTTAAGAACGATTTAAAGTTTCGAACTCAAATTATTTGGTCCTGGAGTCATTTATGCGCTACAATTAGGGCTATTTGTCATTTATGGACTCTAATTAGGGTTTAGGAACTCTATCCGCTTACGGACCCTTATTAGGGATACGGACTCCTATTGATTCGAACTCAAATTGGGGACCCCCACCCTCTTATTACCCCTGTCCCTCTTATTCGGGTCAGTACAGTACACGTCCAGTCATTTAAGTTTCACTTATTAAAGTTTACTGAAGCTATAATTTAAGTTTAAGTTTATAGAGAGTGCACAAGACATGCGCTTACCGAATTACTTCCATTAAGTCAAAGTGACCGCTTCTCATCCTTGTAGTCATCTTAGCGTTACGTTTCAAGTAATTCTTTGAAAAATAGTCCTGTATTCGACAATAAAGGCTATTGATTAAACATTTAGACACTGAATCGGCTCGAACTTTCATCGGCTATAGGGCGGTTTGTTACTAGTTCTAGAGTTAGAATCAGTTTATTTCGCTGGTTTTTACACGATTTGCAATTCCTAAGACATTTTTTCTGCGATATTGATACACTGTAGAAAATGGGGAGTCAAATTGACTCCCTCGGAAACAGGCTTTTCCTGACTACACAAACTGAGTCAAGTTTTAATTCATTAGCTTTAATTTTTGTTCAACGAAATAGTTAAAGACACATTGTACGACATACCAAATACGTTGGCGCAGGCATTTGCTGAGTACTTGACTGAATATCAAATCTAACTTCGCTGAAATAAAGTTGAATCTCGATTGCAAATCTATAATTAGTTTTTAGTTTAACCTGTAGGTTTGTTTGCTAGTAACGGAAAGGGAAGGTAGCTTAAAAGTTAATGTTAAGCTTAATTGCTCACTGAAACATCTCGAGTATTGTCGATCATAAATTAGCAATTTTCAAATAGGCAAAATGAAATATTCCTCAACACCGATACACTTTCTGTACTGAAATTACATTTTTGCTATACGCGTTCCATTCAAGCAATAAAATTTGATCAAAATAGTAGTCACGTTAAAAAAATATTTCCTAATCGGAGGGTGACTGATTTATGTCGTGAAAGTACCCCCCTCGCCATTTAGTTACGGACTATTAATTATTTTTTAAACCAGGTCTAGCTATTTTGGTCAACAACCAATTAACTTATGCCAGCCTTTTTTTATAGCATAAGAGTAGAACTTTAGAAATATACTTTTAAGACTTGAGTATGCTGCTACGAACATCAACTGGGTAACATTATGCTTTGAGTAATGAATATAATTCTGTACTGGTTAAATCTGGATTAGGAAGCATTTACACAAACTAATAAGGTAACTTATGTTTATGATTTTATAATAAATAACATTGGTCTCTATCCGTTTACGGACTCTAGTGAAAGAACCACCTATTGATTTAGACTCAGGATTGAAACCTTTCCCGGACTTTTAACCACCTCCCCTATCGGGTCACTATCCTAGGTAAACCAATGCGTGATTAGCATTAAAACTAACCACTTGCTTTCTCGTGTACCCTTTACCTGCAACTCGGTGGACAAATTAGCGTTGTGTTTCCAGTTTTATCGGTGATATTTCCCAAACTTTGCAGCATACACGAACCTGAAAAGTTTTAGTGAACAAATCAAGCGACTCTCGTGAGACTTGTTTATCCTGGGGTGGCAAAAAACGCTTCTGATAACAGTTTCGCTTACCTTTTGTTGTGAGGTACATCGACCGATAATAATGCTTAATGTGGCCCATGTAAAAGATCCGGGTCGGAACGTTTTTGTGTGGAACTAGAAAAGAGTAAGCTTAAGCTTTAGACTATTTTTTGCTTGGCTTAGGCTTAGGCTTAGGCTAAGGCTTAGGAATATGCTCATACTTACGTTTAGGCTTTGGCTTAGGCTTAGGCTTAGGAATATGCTCATTCTTACGCTTAGGCTTAGGCTTAGGCTTAGGCTTAGGCTTAGGAATATACTTTTAACACTGTTCCGCTCCTGTTCTTTACATTGACCCTTAATGTAATCGCATCTCAGGGTCGTGTCAATACGTGATCAGGCACCAAACCCCAATTTATCTTGCGATCCTCATAATAGGCTGATGAACGAACATGGTTCAAAAATATTATTTTTCATTTTAAATTTTCATATATAAAACACTCGTCATAGACTCCTTTGGATTGTGGGCCCGAACCCGCGCTCTCATCGGTACCTATTCGAATATGTCCATAAAGTCACATCGCAGTTGTACAAAAACGTAAACTATTTCGTTGGTTTGTACATTGCTAACACGTTTTGGAACCCAAAACATATCATGAATACTTGAAAAGGTATCGTATGTGATGAATTGACGAATCACTTGGTTTAAATTGAAATTTTGCTGTTTGCATCAAGATTTCAATTTATTTTTTTCCATGTAATATACAACTCAAAACAAATTTACTTTATATATTATACAAGTTCAACACAGTCATGCGTACACCAGGTAACACTTCAAGGGGCAGCCTGGCGCGCACTGAAGCTTACTTGTATTCATTAACCCGAATACTGAATCGTTTTAGCTTCAGTGCGCTTGCTACAGTATGTATTATATCGGCCACTGTAGCACAAAAAGTTTTGATGTTTTCAATTACTAAGCCTAAGCGTTGCAAAAACGTATTCCTAAGCCTAAGTCTAAGCCTGAGTCTAAGCCTAAGCGTTGCAAAAACGTATTCTTAAAGCCTATTAAGCCTAAGCCTAAGGCTAAGCCTAAGCAAAAACACGTAATCCAGAATCTGATCCTACACTTTTATAGACCCACCAGAAACCTGGACGCCCCTTAAAGTAACATGGGGGCCAAACTTACTATGGTCAGGTATAGTTTTATCGCAGCTATCGTAAATGGGCTCAACATACACCGAAGGATCAACACAATTGCACGATTTTAATACTTGACGTTGATAGAGCATTTTAATGCACGCGGTTTGGGTGTAATTTGCAATCGGCCACAGCTTTTGAATATTTGAAATAGGAAATCCAATGCCTTCGCCGCAGCCTTCGGGATTGTGCGGACGTGATAAGCGGTTTAGTTCTGACTGAATATAGATAGATATATAGGAAGATACTGATAGATACATATATTATATATATAAATATATGTATATACAAACATAAATATATATTTATATATACATATATACATACTGTATATAAATAAATGTTTACATAAATATAAAGGCCCATGTCTAGAACAGGGTTGGATCGTTTCCCGAAGGGGCTATAATAGAGTCAATTTAAGCTTTAGACGAATTGTTTTGCTTAGGCTTAGGCTTAGGCTTAGGCTTAGGCTTAGGTTTATGTTTAGGCTTAGGCTTAGGAATACCCTTTTGCAACGCTTAGGCTTAGGTTTAAACTTAGGCTTAGGTTTAGGATTATGCTTAGGCTTAGGCTCAGGAATACGCTTTTGCAACGCTTAGGCTTAGACTTAGTCTTAGGAATAAGCTTAATCTGCTGTTACGGCCCTAAAAGTAACACTGGCCAATATATCTATTACCCTTCGCAATGAATATGTCACCATAGAGCCAACTGACGCTGATGAACCAACATCTTCCATGTACGGCACGTCGTATTGCGAATGAATTGCAATACGAAATCCATTTGTTAATGCAATCATTGGTAAATACTCGGACGATTCAGCATACAACATTAGAGTAAGACCTTAAAATTAGCTAAGTTTGCAGTCTGTTAGGCTGGATAGTCAATAGTTGAGTGGCAGAGATGTGCAAGTTACTATTTTACTGAGTTTTGCAGGTCTGGCTGAACTCGAAGGTTATAAACAGGTGCTTTAATGCCAAATAATTAATGGCTAGTGATGTTGACGCTATTAATCTTGAGCTACTGATCATAATTTTGCAATCAAGCAGTTGACACCTTTGGGGGTGATAGTTTATGAAAATTTTTTGACTCGTTCAGTTAAAAATTGTTATTGACTTAAGTCTGATATTGACTGGTCAGAAGTCAACAAAAATCACGTCTGGTAGACAGTGCTACCCAGAAATTATTGAGCGAAGTTCAAAGTTTCGCGAAACGTTTTATGTTTTGTACTCGAGAATCTCACAAACCGCTGAACCGAATTTGATAAACTTTTTTTCGATTGAAAGCTTATAATCCTGGGGTCGTAACCTTAGCTAATTTGCATATTAGCTTAATTAGTTAAGCCTAAATTAGGACTTTTTTAAATTATTTCACTGATTATTAGTGTTATGAGCAATCAAATTCAGTACTGAAGGTTTTCTTGTGCGAGAAATCTGATATTTCCTACAAGCCTTTAAAACCGATAATTGACTAGTTAGCTAATAGCTAATTTGCATATTAGCATAGCTAATAAGCTATACTAGGACTTTCTAAATTATTTCACTAAGTATTAGTGTAACTGAGGGTTTTTGGGCACGAGCAATCGGAATAAATTGTTTATAAACCTTCAAAATCGATAAGTAAATAGTTTGCTAATGGCTAACTTGCATATTAGCTTAATTAGTTAAGCATAAGCTAGGACTTTTTTTAAATTATTTCGCTGATTATTAGGGTTACACAGCAAATTCAGTACTAAAGATTGTCTATAAACCTCCAAAACCGATCAGTGAATAGTCATTAAAAAGTGGTCAAACTATCCGTTTGTGTTTTATATATAAGGTTGGAATACTTAACTAGACTGATTAACAAGTAAGCATGTTCGAGCTTCGCTCAATGCATGTAGTTACGACTGGTTACGATGTATAATCAATCTTACGGAAACCATTTTAATACTGTTTTAGTTCTTTCAAACTGTAAGAAATTAAATTTTTAATAACATTCAATGTTCAATAAAAGGGCGAATGTAAAGAACAAGGGCGGAACAGTATTATAAGCATATTCCTAAGCCTATGTCTAAGCCTACGCCTAAGCCTAAGCGTAAAAACGAGTTTCTTCCTAAGCCTAAGCGTAAAAATGAGTTTGTTCCTAAGTCTAAGCCTAAGCCAAACACAAAATTAGTCTAAAGCTTAAGCTTACTGTTTTCTAGTCATACAGAAAAACGTTCCGCCCATGATCTTTACATAGGTCAATAAAAGCAACAACCAACTATGAAATACATATGTTAACGCAAATTGTAATATAATTGATTTGAAACGTATTTGGAAAAGTCGCAAAAAAATGCAACGTAGCTAAGTAGTGACGGTAGAAGGCCCGTTCCCAAAAAGTGCCAGGAAATGTTCAGACCCCAATGAAACAACTATTGCCCCTTAAGAACAGTTTTGGTTTTGTTGTAGTTTATACGTCATCGCTGATTGAATGCGAAGCCAGATTTATTCCCGGTTTACCATGTGTTAGCCTTAGTACTGTATTCACCCGAAAAAGAGGGGGTACACTCTGAAGAGGCCAAATAAGACCCCCCTCTCATTCGGGTCACTACAGTACGGGGTTTGGATTGAACAGGCCAAACTGAATGGTGCATATAATATAGGTTGTCAAAAGGTTTTGTCGCTTTGTTGACCTAAGAAATATGGATCATTTTATTCACTGTACCCGATTCTGGACCAGCAACCGAAGAATTTCGAATCGAGCGCTTTATTTTGGTCCCATTTCGTTCGATCCAACCTGCGTTGAACGAGTAACAGTTGCCGAATGACGGATGGAATATGCGTGAAAAATCGCTGAAATGTTTCGTGTTGATATTTGGTCAAGTATGCTTACAGGACAGACCGCATTGGTGATTTGGTGTGTATTTGTCGTATACCAGTGAAGTAAACCAAGCACCAAACAGGATATATATTCGTAATAAATGATACTCAATACACATAAGGCGTTCAGTTGAAGCCACATAAAACACTACATTAATTCATTTCATGGTCATCGTAGACAGAAGTTGTTAGACAAGAGTCAGTTCTAGGGTGTAAAATCGCAGATTAAATACGGAAACTAAAACGGGCAGTGATCAAAATAACAGAAACGGATACGAAAAATGACAATCAGAAACGGAAACCGATTTTTACCGGAACCGGAAACGGATATTCGGTTATACCCTGGTCAACACTAATGATTTTGGCCAGTTTGCGGATTTTTGTAAAAACTGAATAACTGTGTATATAGCAGCAGCTTCGTATTTGTTAATTCCTAATGATAAAACGTATTCTGGTAAAAGAAACGTATAACCAACTTAGCATGAGCTAGCGGCCCTTGTTCGCTTTCTCTACAAAGGTTAGTCTTTGGGTTGACCTATACTCACCGAGCGCCCCCGGATGCCGCCGCCCGCCACCGGACGCCGGCACGTGGTAGTGGAAGGCGACGTGCGCCGGCATCCGGCTCAAGTAAAGTATAGCGCCTCCCATAAATTTAGGCTCAAGCAAAGGCTTAAACCCTTTTCTAAACGTAAGCCAAAACCTAACCGTAAATGTTGCGCAACTGTTCGAAACCTGAACTGGGCAACAATTAACATCGAAACAATATTGCCAATGTTCCTACGACGATAATATAACCTCGTACAATCAGAGGCGGATCTAGAATAAATTTAGAAGGGGGTTGGTTCATAGAAGAGGTTACTTTGCCACAAAGGTGCACCCCCCTCGACAGATTCCGTCCGACTAGAACCAGTTTTTCGGATTTATATTTAGCAAATTTTTTACGCAATACGAAGGGAATTGAACTGGGCATTCAATAAACTTGTTTTGCATTCATCCCTGAGGATGCATACAAATCTGTCAAAGTTTACAGGTTCCTTGTATAACAAACCTAATCCAGTAGCAGCATCGACGGCACTACATACCTCGGACCGCATTGTGCTTTCTTCCAGCTACACTCTAGAAGCATATCTCTGAGTTGATGACCAGCAGAAGTTTTCGCTTCACCTGGCGCTTCGTACAGCATTCTATACAACGAATCGCGATTTTTCTGTTCTTGACGCTCTTTGTCATACTCAGGCATGTCAGTTTCAGAAATTGCCATCAAATATGCTTCGTCGGCGTTACCGCTGTTCCACTGCGAAGGTTCGTTCCAAGTATTGATTTGTTCCCATTCGAATGAACTGTAGCTATCGTTTAAATCGAGATAATAATTACCTGCTAGTTGGGTGTTGTTGAAATATGCTTGACTTATTTCCTATAAAATGAAAACAAGCTTATCGGTTCACTTTATTACCTGTACCGTTGTTGATCGAACAACGAAAACTGGAACAATTTGTTTAACTATGGTGGAATTCTACGGGTGAACTCTAATTTCAATTTTTAGTCTTTAAAAGCCACACTGGAATTGACTTTGTTGACTGTAAAAATGTGCGTTCGCACCCAAAATTGATGAATTTTGAAAATTTTTGCATATTTGAGTTTCTCATAACCTCTCCTAAACAGTCCATACTTACATTTTTGAACAAACTGATTATATATAATATTTGGAGGTTTCTTTTTCGGTTCAAATAAAATAATTTCTAAGCCTTTCAAACTGTATATCGCCTGACGTAACCCGAGCCGCTGAGTCGATTTTTTGATACATTTTACAGCTCCAAACCACTGATTCATAAATTATGATCGGAAAACTGGTCAAAGAAGGTCAATCAAATATATAACGCCAGTCAACTCAGTGCCACGACCAACTTCGCATACTTTTACCATAGAAAAATCGGCCCATGTTACTTTTAGGGCCGTCCCGGTTTGTGATGGGTCTATAAATGAGTATACTTACATA
Source organism: Enoplolaimus lenunculus (assembly GCA_030248215.1). Classification (NCBI taxonomy): domain Eukaryota; kingdom Metazoa; phylum Nematoda; class Enoplea; order Enoplida; family Thoracostomopsidae; genus Enoplolaimus; species Enoplolaimus lenunculus. Next base: position 88,332 of record JASANG010003398.1, on the reverse strand, counting down.
CTACACTACATTTTTTTGCTTAGGCTTAGTCTTAGACTTAGGCTTAAAAACATACTTTTGCAACGCTTAGGCTTATGCTTAGGCTTAGGAACTCATTTTTGCAACGCTTAGGCTTCGGCTTAGCAATACGCTTAATCTACTATTACGGCCCTAAAAGTAACTTTGGCCGAAAAATGAAGTTTATAAACGATAAAAATGTTCATGACCAATACTCAAATGGCTGGTTTCCTTACATCTTTCGTCATCAGCTCGTACATTAACTTTTCATGCGAGTCTTCAATATGCACTATAAACTCGTCTGCCCAAGACAACCGAATCGGATTATTATTACATACAGTAACCGTTGGAAACGGAAGCATTGAATCGTAATGCAACTGATAAACGGTTTGTTTTTCAAATTTCAAATATTTTATGATGAACCAAGCGCATTGGGCGAATGCCAGAATCCATGCAATGATAACGAGAACAATCCAAAATACTCGACACGAGCATTGTTTGTGCGTTTTGATGTCAGCGAAACCGTCCGCACCGACGTTGTTGACAAATTCATCCGTCAGCTGATCATACTTCATTGCGAGTCGCTACACATTGCGCTCTATATTCACAGATCAACAACTGTTAGCTTTAAGTTGATTTTTTTTATTCTTATAAAGCATTTTAAAGCTGAAACCGCTTTGTTGTAAACATAAATGCATCTATAATATTGATTACGTTGCAGAAACATAAGTAAGCTATTAAAGAACAGCACGTTCGAGTGACAAACAGAAATTTTAATTGAAACCTTAAGACTTAAAATAAATACTGCAAAACTTAAGAAAATACGCACAAGAGTCAGCCAATGTAAAGAACAGGAGCGGAACAGTAGTATAAGTACATCGCTAAGCCTAAGCCTAAACCTAAGCGTAAGAATGAGTATATTCCTAAGCCTAAGCCTAAGCCTAAGCATAAGCCAAGCAAAAAAATTAGTCCAAAAATTAAGCTTACTCTTTTCTAGTACCACAGAAATATGTTCCGCTCATGATCTTTCCATGGGCTCAAGAGTGATACAAAATAAGACATCGGTTTAGTCGATCATGTATAATTTTGTCAATAACCGCGAAACCAACATATACATACATATATACACACAAACACACACATACACACACATATACACACACACATATATATATAAATTACAATGGCGGATTCACGGGGGGGGGGGCCACCCCGGCCGTGCCCCCCAACAGCATCTCGACAAAAATTATATAGTGTCAATTGCTGTTCTGCACTGTTTATTTCTCTGTTTTATACACAATAGTATAAGCACGCTTTAAAGTTTCTTGGCCCTGGAGTAATTTATGCGCTACAATTAGGGATAATAGACATTTATGAACTCTAAACAAGGGTTTAAGGACACTACCCGCTTACGGTTTCTTATTAGGGATACGGACTCCTATTAATTGGGACTCAAAATCGGGACCCCCTCTTATTGAGTCACTACAGTATGAGTCAAAAATAAGTTTATTATCTGTGAAATTTTGGCCCCCCCATTTCGAGATTCTGGATCCGCCACTGATAAATTACTATCGAAAGTTAAAACTTTCCGCTTAGCACAAAAATATTTAATGCATCATATATAGGCGGTGCCTACTATACTTGAGTCCAATATTTTCGTCCAGGAAGTGGAACAAGCATAAAGGCTGAAAAACTAACTTATATAAGGCGAGTCGAAACTGAAATTTTGTCAAAACAATTGTAGCCTGAAATATTTAATAGTTGATTGCATCGGCAGTTGTCAATTTATGCCCAGCAAACTTTTATCTTATACATTTGTTGGTTGCCAAAGCTACGAACAACCATTAGAACAAGCATATACTCAAACTTTTTAAAACACTATTTTACAATAAAATACATTATCATAAAGAAGAAAAAATATACATGAAACAGAATTAAGCATACATCAATCAGTAGTAAGTAACAGTGTAAAACCGTTGAATAAGACGACAAATTATAGTTGGTTAAGCATGAAATGCTAAATATCATTACAATGTAGTACAATTCGGAGCCCTTGAAGATCCAGGCCAATGTTATTTTAGCAGGCATAAAAGTAGATTAAGCGTATTCCTAAGCCTAAGCCTGCTTAAACGTTGCAAAAATATGTTCCTAAGCCTAAGCGTAAGCAAAAAATGAAAATGTAATCTAGAATCTAAACCTACTTTTTTATGGACCTACCAGAAATCTGGACGCCCCTTAAAGTAACGTGGGCCCATGTTTTTATGATGTTTAACGTAAGGGGTAATAAGGGGCGTCCCCATTTTGAGTCCCAATCAATAGAAGTCTGTATCAATAGAGTCCGTAAGCTGATAGAGTCCCTAAATTTTAATTAGAGTCCATAAATGTCAATGGTCGCTAATTGTAGTGCATAAATGACTCGATGACCAAATAAAGTAGAGTTCGAAGGTTTAAAGCATACTTAAGCTTTGAAAGTACATTCCTAAGTAGAATCTTGCGTTATCGCTCAAGGTTTTGGTACAAAACAAATGAACGTTTAATTCAACGGATAATTGCAGCACCGGATATATCAGAAACGAAGGGTGGCGGAACGTGGGTTGTAAATAAATAACAGTCCGTAACTGAATAACAGTTGGGTACCCTCTGAAGAGGCCAAATAAATGTCAGCCCCCCTCGTATTTGGGTCACTACAGTACTGATTCACGTTTTTGTCATTTCAAGGTGCGACCGAATATTTGTTTCCAGTAAAAATCGATGTCCGTTTCCGTTTCCGTTGTAAGAGATACCGTAAATTCCGCAATTTTACGCTCAAAATTAATAGTAATAAATCAGATATATGTCTCGCAATCCTTTATTACAGAAATGCTGCAATTGTTAGATATGAAATAAAAATTACGAAATTCATCTATAATCTTAATAATTTCAGAGCATCTGCTACGTCTTCTTTACGTGTTTAGATAGTCTGTTGAATATTTGCATACCTTAATACTTGTGTTGGCATAAAAATAAAACATCTTTTGGGGCGTTAACGTTCACCAATTGTGCGCTTGGTACCTGTTTTGTTATTTAGCAAAAGGTCGACACAACCTACATGAATGGATTGTTAGTTTGCTACTACCCCTATGGGTTGGTCACTACTCGTTTCTAATATTTTCACTATTGTGACGTAAACGAAGGCCAAAAAATTGTGAATCAATGCAGCGAAAAATTTGACAAGTTTTTCTGGACACAAAAGAATAAATAAGGGCGGTTGTTAAGGTGAGCAACGGGTAAAGTATTTTTGCGCGGGTAATAAAATTTCCATGAGTAAAAGTGCGGGCCGGGTAAGGAAATCATTACCTGCACTGTAAAAAATAGGGAGTCAAATTGACTCTCTGGGAAATAGGCTTTTTCTGACTACACAAATTGAGTCAAATTCGACTCGACTCCGCCAGAGTCAAATTCGACTCACTGTTTGACTCAGTTTGTGTAGTCAGGAAAAGCCTATTTCCCAGAGAGTCAATTTGACTTCCTATTTTTTGCAGTGTACTTACAGCTCTGCTGAAGCCTGAACTGTATCTTAAAGAAAGTAGCCGCACGCTTGGACTAAATCAAAACTGAACACGTCATGTCTAAATTTCACAGTAGCCGAAATCACTACATTCAAGATCAGGAACCAGCTGCCAAATTTCTTTTCAGTCAAATAACCGTAGTCTCAAGAAAAAATATTTCAACGACTAAAATGCGATTACAAGTTGATGAGCATTCCGGGGTAAGGTTTGGGTTGCGTCACCCACCCATGCAGTTAAATTTTGCGTCTGTGCGTAATTATAGTGGCGTCGGTCTTATTAATTTTTTCGTACTGTTGGTACAGTTTTCAATTTTTTGCTGGTCTCTTACACAGGGGATTTGAAATCTGCAGGCCGTAACCGGATATCCGTTTCCGATAAAAATCAGTGTCTGTTTCTGTTATAGAAACACCGGATATTCTGTCAATTTTTATGCTAAATTAATTATAAACCATCACGTATATGTACCTCAAAGTTTATCATTACAGATTACGCGTCCAATTGTTCGATATGAAATAAAAATTGCGGATCCGTTTCTCGTTATTTTGATCACTATTCGTTTGCATTATTTTTACTATTCGTTTCCGCCCTGGCAGTGTAACATTTCGTCCGTACACCAGTGGGTAGCACAACTTTTCAACCAAATAACCAGTACCCGGCTTAAGTGGACTGGTCGCCGAGCGGTCGGCGCAGGATCATCGTAGATTTTTATGCCGCGTGCAGAAAACTGAATATTTTCACATAACTGTTTTTAAACTTCCAACATTTGATATATCCACTCAATATTGAAAATCGTAACAGTTTAATACACCATATAATGGAATATATATATACGTATAGACAACGCATGATTACGTCATTCATCAATTAAATTATAGTATTCCTATATAGGCGTATTCGTCATCCCTACTGAAACCAAAATCAAATCATCTTACCCTTCATAAAGTGGTGACAATTAACAGAAGAGGCACTGTGTTGACATAAAAGGGTGATTATTAATATTAACAACAAGTATAGTATCATCTCCATATTAATATGACGCTGTTCTGCCAGCCTAACCAACAAAACGTGAAGTTAGAAATTTCACAAACATTGCTACTTTGACAACAACAACACCCGGATAACACAAAACAACAAAAACAGCAGATGCAACAAAAATAAAATCATCACAATGCACATTGAACAAAGACCAAATTCAATATTCTAAACATTTAAAGATCACCATATTTGAGCTAAGTACGGCGGCCTAACGTGTCGCTATTTACCAAATCGTTGGTTTCGTCGCCCAAAACTCTGTAGAGCATCAACAACACCGCGGACCCCAAAAGCAGTATGGCTCGAATAGAGTAATAATTCGCAAACACGAAGCGACCAAGGCGGATGTCCGCAAACAGAGCTAACCGAACCAAAACAAATAACTGCATTCGGCTCGGTATGGCCCATTTCCTTCAATCTATCATTAATCAATGCAGTGCTAATTGTTAAGTTATTGCTATTTGAGTCTTTACGAATACTGCTATGCAATACATCTATACCGCGTTCGAATACATTTTCAGTATCATACATGGTACCCATATTTGCGTTTGCAGATAAACGTTGTTTTAATTCAACAGCCAAATCTTTGCATACTTGCACTAGTGCAGCGTGACCGTCATACGCAGAGAAAAACGTAATACTAATTGCATCGGCTGACATTTTGACAGGAGTAAGCTCCGCTAAACCATTACTGTTTACCGTATCGCTCCCGTTTCTATATCGGTGTAATACCGTTCGCGTTAAATCTGAACCAACATTTTGCATTTGACCCTTTGGATCGAACAACGATAACCTAAAACAATAAGTTCAAATCATACAAACGTGCAAGAAAAACCACTACGTACGAAGATTTGCACTCCACATAGACATACGCCGATAAATTTAGTTAATCAACAGCGCACATCACATCGCTTGTAGATATGTCGTAGCAAAGCTTTAAGCTACACCTAAACTGTAGGCACTATTTTGAGACGTGTCTCACAAGTAAAGGCTTATTGGCAAGTGGCCATCGGATTTTTGAAAATACCGAAAACTGAGCCCGAAAGTGAAAAATAACTGATGGGGTGGCGCTATACTCGTCGTGCGGCACCGTTCGCCACGTGTACGGCGCCGTCCGTCACTCGTACAGCGCGGCCCGTAACCCGTAGAGCGCCGCCCGTAACCCGTACAGCGCCGCCCGTAACCCGTACAGCGCCGCCCGTCACCCGTACGGCGTCGTCTGTTACTGTGCATAGTGATACGCAAATTACACACGTATGATAACGTACGGCGACGGACGGTAACGAGCGGCGCCGTACGGATGACGGACAGCGCCGTGCGGTTGACGGACAGCGCCGTACGGTTGACGGACAGCGCCGTACGGTTGACGGACAGCGCCGTACGGTTGACGGACAGCGCCGTACGGTTGACGGACAGCGCCGTACGGTTGACGGACAGCGCCGTACGGTTGACGGACAGCGCCGTACGGTTGATAGACGGCGCCGGACTTCAACAAAAGTATAGCACAACCCTTACTGATAATTTGATAATTCAAACTATATCAAGAAATGACTTGGTATGTATTTCTGTGTTTAAAGTGACCACTGAACAGCTATTTTAACAATACGTGTTCAATCCTTAAATTTCGCTAGTGTAATAGTAATACTGGAACCGAACAGTTGAAAAAATATCAGAATTTCCTATGTTGCACTAAATATTTAATGAGGAAAAACTCGCAATTAATACACAAATATATACAGTAAATTTATTACTCACCTTTGAACTCCAAACGCCAAAAACGACACTGCAATTTCAGCAACCACTTCCATTGATATGTTTTCTTCGAAAATCGCTATGCCAACATGTTCAGGAATTTTTAGCACTGAATAAATTTTTGGTGGCAGCAAGAACAACAAAATCCGCCATGACGCCTGAAAAATAAAATTAATGTTAAAATTATACAATCATTACTTTTTGAAAACAGCCTACAGCGAAACAATATACAGCACATCGTAATTGTTTTGGCTAATTAATGTTTTTCGGTTTCTTCGATTTTCACCATCCACGTTTGTGAAACAAACGCTGATTCGGACAACGTTAGCCAACATTTTTTGTAAAATTATTTAAAAAAATTTTTTGAAATAAAATTTAAAATAAAATTTTTTTGTTATTTTGTTTTTTTGCCTTAGGTCATGGTTCAAACCATTCTCTTGGTTTTGTTTTTCGACTAAATTATGAACACGATCAAAAAACTCAGCGCTGGATATTTCCGACTGACGTGTGTCAATAAATAATTCGACGTAATGATGTTAAAATTTGAGCCGAAAAGATACACTAATTAAACGCAACCGATATACAAAAGTAAAATCAAAAATAGTCATTCGTAACAGTACATAAATCTAAATTAAAATACTCTCTTACTTCTCGTAACCATATCAATAGTTGAACCAATTGACACTTGACAATACCAAATGCCACATAAACTGCAAGTAGAAACTGTGCGCTTAGAAGCAACACATCATAGAGCAAAGGCATCTGACCAGTTCGCAGTTACGTTAAACGTATCTCGAAGTATTACAAGTAAAAGACTAGATCAGCTTCGAGACAAACGCTGGGAAACGTTTCGGCCGCAGTTTTCGGTCAAACCATTGACAATTACGTAATTATTCAGATGCATCAAACAGTAATCGCGTAAATGTGATAGAGGCAGTGATCTTGTTGAAAATGAAAACTGAAATAATATATGTTTCATTCACGTTACAGAGCGGATTCGAATGGTGTTTAATCGGGTCTGTTCCGTTATTCACCTCAGGCACAGCGTTTGCCCAAAAATGGTTCGATAAAATCCGTTTCTTCTAAGATATAATAGGTTAACACGGCAGAATGCCAAACTATTTTTTATCCGATGCTTCAATAACTTTCTGTTAAACACAATTTTGGCCCGTGTAAAGATAAGGGGCAGAACGGTTTTCTGTGAGACTAGAAGAGTAACTTTGAGCTTTAGACTATTTTTGCTTGGCTGAGGTTTAGGCTTAGGAATATGCTTATAACACTGTTGTTCCGCCCCTGTTCGTTACATTGGCCCAGAGTTAGACATTTTTGTGTAGGTTGGCTTGAAGGCGTAGGTCAACAAAATTTAACGAACTCGGAACCAAAATTAGAACGCTAAAGTTTTGCCTTTAGTGTTGATAAACAAAATTTTGTCGCAAATTCTCAACTAGAATTTTCTCACCGTTCAGTATACAACCGTAAGTCAGACTCTGGTAGACGATCTACCACTCCTACGGTTTTGTTTCTGACGTAGGTTCCGACAATTTCGGTAGCGAAATGTTTCATACACAAAAATTATATCGTTCAGTGCGGCCAACAGTCAGTTTTCAGATCGGGAGGATGGAATATTTATAATCATTTTAGCTTACAAACATTTCCAAGTTAATCAAGCGTTAAATTTGGATCATAAATCATCATAAGCAAACGTCTCAACGGTTGGTAAAACGTCAAAAACTGTACACAATATGATTCTTGTGAATTAGTGCTAGAACATGAGTGCGAACTGCAACTTTTTTCTAAAATTTCAAATACCAAATTACAAACGGTCAACGTTACTTTTAGGGGCGTAACAGTACATTAACTGTATTTCAAAGCCTAAGCAATGAATGTAATCTAGAATCTAAACCTAGTCTTTTGCAGACCCACCAGAAACCTGGACGCCCCTAAAAGTATCGTCGGCCATTAGAACCAATTTCACACGATTTCACTACAGTAGCAATATACCTAAGAGCCCAGTAGCAGTTTCTGGAAACTGTTACTCGAGTATTGACTATTGATAATTCAAAACAGCTCAACGATAAACAGCAGCCACTAGAAACAGATTTAATATTACAACTTTACTTTAACAACAAAACACAATACCTTTAATGCGCATTCATCAATAAATATAACAATTTCATATAAATACAAAATAATTTTTTAAAATTCAGCACTGTAGTGACCCGAATAAGATAGGGGCACTGAGATTTATTTAGCCTCTAGAGAGGGTACCCTCTATTATTCGGTTACGGATTGTTATTTGTTTTTAACCCGCCCTTCGTTACTTATATTTGGTATTTAGGGTTTAGGAATGTATCCCATTACGGACTCTTATTACGGATACGGACTCGTAGTAATCGGGACTCAAAATGGGGATACCCTCTTATTTGGGTCACTACAGCATGTATTTGCCAAGTACAAGGTAGCGTCAGGATTTCATTTCACGATAGTATCCCTTACTTTTAGGTCTCGAAACTCTAGCACGATATTTAAAAGCTCGTTGAAATAACTCAAAGTTTTGATGTTTTACACATTAAGCAAGTAGTGCACCCTGTCCTGTTACTTTGACAGTTTCTCACGACACTTTATAATAGACTATCTCAGAGGTCATGAGAAAGTATATAAGTAACTGTTGCTGGCATGGGAATAAAATTTGAGGAAAAAGTTCGCAAACTGATATACCACTCGGCTAAGCCGGGAGGGACCACACGTCGAATCGAATTATGTATTAATTTTCCACAAGTTATCAAATAACTTATTGCTGCTTTGTGATTAGTTACTAATAGACTCAGCACTGCCAGCGACAACGATTGTACATAAATTGTCGACCTTCATGAACGCTTCCTGAGAGGACCACCGCAAGTTTGACATAAAAAATTGGGCCAACGTTACTTTAAGGGGCGTAACAGTAGATTAAGCGTATTCTTAAGCCTAAGCTTAAGCGTTGCAAAAACGAGTTCCTAAGCCTAAGCCTAAGCAAAGAAATGTAATCTAGAATCTAAACCTACCATATTATAGACTCACCCGAAACCTGGACGCCTCTTAAAGTAACATGGGCCAAAAATTGTATCGCTGACTAAATCAAGTAAGCCAAATTCTTAAAAAATGTGGTAGCTTGATATAAACCGCGCAACGAACGAAACACAAGCGTACAAGCTCACATTATAATATTTTTGTTATACTTGTAAACGATTATTCACAGGACATAGGCGTTTATACCTTTCCCACAGTTTTCAAGAGCTTTAAATTGTGACATAATGTACGCTTAGGGATGGGTTTCATTTTGTAGGAGTAAGTGTACTTGTGTCTGATACATGTTATATAATAAATAAATCAAAATGTAAAACAAAGGAATTACCGTCAACAAATGTTATATAAACACAGTACAAAAAGCGGACCATTTCCAGAATGTTTGGCAATATTGGATCGCTTCATTGCCCAATATAAAACTATGAAACATAAACATTTTGTCACTAATCAAGACCCAAAACCAAACAGAGTAAAAGTAGATACATTACAAAACTCAGATTACGTATATACCGTGAGTTATATCAAAAATACCGATGACTGTATACTGTATTAAAATTACAAGCTGCACAAAACCAAACACAAAAGCATCAAAGCATTCACAGAGTAAGAGTTGCGCTATACTTTTGTTGACGTCCGACGCCGACCGTCACCCCACCGGCGCCGTTCGTCACCCCGCCAGCGCCGTCCGTCACCCGAATGGCGCCGTCCGTCACCCGTACGGCGCCGTCCGTCACCCGTACGGCGCCGTCCGTCACCGTGCGACAGCACACACAAATAACTCACGTACGGTACCGTTTAGTGACTGACGATGACGGACGGCGCCGTACGGGCGATGGACGGCACCGCACGACAAGTATAGTGCAACCCTTATGTCCAAAAATATTAATAATAATAATACATAAACGAATGCACATTATTATAGAACTCGACGATAAATGCAAATTTTTATAAACATACAAACTGACCCAATTGCAGTTTGATTAAAACTCCGTGCCATATTAATTATAGAGGCTGCCACCTAACGTACAGGGAGCCTGGTGCTTAGACTCTGGAAAGCTTAGGTTTATGTTTAGGGCTTAGCTTAGTAGCTAACCTACTACAGTCCATATGGGCCACAATTTGGCACATAGACATGCTACATTCATTAATTATGTTAGCAATTAAACCATCAAACATCACTATGACAATATCAACTAACCAAATAATACATTTAAAGTTCTTCCGTTTTGACCGCACGGTGTGCCGAAATTGTGACCATAATATCATCGTTCGACATTTTAAGCGTCTCCACGTTCGAACCGGGCACCGGCATCCCAATCTTGCCATTCGACAGCTTTCCACTATTTGCAGTAACATCTGGTTGTGCAGAGTTAACATTTCGGATGCGTTTCGAAAAGTTACCAAAATTGTGGACCTCTTCGTTCAAGAATTGCTCAGGAAGCGGTTCGACATCTGCCATCAACGACACATTTGCAAACGGCGCCTTACGTCCAACCTGGACCACTTTTGACGGCGCCGGCTGTAAGCCATTTCGATTCTGAACTGATAAATTGTCAAAAATTAACAAATCATCTGGGTAATTGATCAACTTCGAGTTAGCATCTTTCACAATATCCATCTCGTTGTTGCTCGAACCTCGACCCGGATCAGAACCGCTACTTCCACTATCGACGAGTGTGGTCCAGGGTCCGGCTGGTCGTTTCCGAACATTAACAGCCGCCTTATGAAGTGTACTACCTTTATCCTCTAGATTTTGGTTATTAGTCCACAAGTTGTTTTCGTGATTTGCGTTAAAATTCTGTTGAACTGCGTCATACGAACCAAGATTGACTGGTTCGATAGCTCGCGTTTGCAAATACTCGTCAGTCGAATCTTGATTTGCGGACAGCATTTTCGCCGCTGCACTTATTAATTCGTCCATTTCTTCGCTGTTATCGACTTCGCTATCCGCGGCGTTCTCGCTGTCTTCTACTAAACCGTCGGCACCATTCACTGTCGATGACGATGTCGACAAACTGCGACCAATATGTGTTTGGAGCAATGTACGCGAAAAGCCTACAACGTAACACGACAGATATACACTGTAAACTTTGAACACACGTATAGTAAGGATCCAGAAATTTCTGACGAGGCGCGCGTGATTAATAATAGTAAAATTACAATTCAAGTGAGCGAGATCCGAACACAGTTTTAGCACAATTTTGATACAACATTTTTGTCTTGATTCCGGTTAGGGGGGCATAGTCTGGGTGGCATTTAGCAACGCAAAAATGTTTACCAAAAACTGGACAGCTCAGTGTTAACAATACTAAAAACGACAAAATACAAACGTATGTCTCAATGTATTGCTACCTAAATCAATGCAGCAATGTAACTATAACCATAACATAAAACCATATACCAAGAACAGAAAAACTGCGTTGTAGCAATATACTAGCAGTATTCGTACCGTTTATTGGTGAGCGACGCAATGCTTGATGAGCACGTTTGGTCATTTTGCCCTTTCCAAACGGACTATAGCTCGGAGCGACCAGTAACGCAAACGACAAAAGTATCACCTAGAAACGTGCAGAAAACCAAAAATCAGTCACGGGCAGAATTAAGTGCAATCTCGATCGCATACTAAACTGCGGCTTTGATCGCGATTGGTCGTTTCTTTGACGAAATCGCTCGCAAACGCAATTTGAACTGCACGCGGTTACTGCGACAATAACCCAAACAGCAATCGCGTGCAGTTCAAATTGCGTTTGCGAGCAACCGCGATTACTAGCATTTAAATTTAGCGCGACCGTACAACCCCGATTCTTGCGAACTTAATTCTGCCTGTGACTATACATTAGTTCATTGTAGCTATTGTTGCACAATCGTGAACTCAGTGTCAAAGTTTAGCAAACGCTACACAAATTTAACCTTTACTAAAACTATCAGCTTTTCGTGTCTATACTTTTTGTTGAAAACGTGGGCTAATGTAAAGAACTGTGGCGGAACAGTATTATAAGCTTATTCCTAAACCTAAGCCTAAGCGTAAGAATGTATTTATTCTTAAGCCTAAGTCTAAGCCTAAGCTAAGCAAAAAATTAGTCTAAAGCTTAAGCTTACTCTATTCCAGTCCCACAGAAAAAAGTTCCGACCCTTATCTTTAATGGACCAAAACATGCTAAACGCAGATGGCAATCATTACCATTTTTTAAATAGCATACGATATTCCCAATTAATACTACAACATTGCCAAGACTCACTGATTTTGATGAGTTAAAACGTTGTGCTAACAACCAATTTTCAAATTTTTCGATTGTTTAACAATTGTAGTCCACATTTTGACAACGATGGTCACAAATATAGACAATTATTACTATTATTAATAGATAAGATTATTCTTACCGCTAGACAAGTTCCCGTTTGCATCGTTTTCTTGTTTTTGCCACTCACAGCTGCTTGTAATTTCTTCAATTCACCAATTAACGTTCTAAAATCAAACAACAAAACTAATTAATTTTCTGTAACAGTTAACTTTGAGTAAAGACAACCAAATCAGACACTACAATACCGACTTGTTCGCTCTCAAATAATCCAGTCCAAGGTAAAATAAATGTGATGAGTCCAATTTTAAGCACACAGACTGTAACATACGCAGTAAACTTAATCGGTCACAAGCCAACAGTTTTCCATATGTTCGCTACTTCCAGCAGTACCGGATATCCAGATCCGGCAAGTCTACATACGGATCTCGTATTCTATTTTGCAGGATATTTGTCGCCGACACGTAAATCCCTTATGAAGAATGTATAGTAAGTACGTAATACCAAATTATCGTGATTAAATTTAAAATTTTGTTATCAAAATAAACAAATAAACATCCGGTTCCGTTACCTGCCGGAACCGAATATTGAAGTATCTTGTTCCGATTCCAGCATTTATTGTTATCAAGTTGCACCCTGGTACACTTCCTTCATAGTTTTCGAAATGTTACGATTTTGGCATACCTGACGCTTATGATTGGGCTCAGACTTAGGTATAACGTTATGCGGGATGCGGACACGCGCCAAAACCGATTACTGCCTGCCTCTTTACACTTTAGATGTGCACAATACATACCGGTTCTGCTGTGTTAGTGTGTCGACTTGCTGTTTGAGATTACGATTCTCAATTGTTGCCGCATCAACTCTGCTTTCCAAATCATCAACATATGCTTTTTTCTTGCGTCGACTTTCTTCCGCTGATATCTAGAATGACAAAAACCCAAAATACATCATTGTCCCCTGACACTTCGATTCTACGCCCATATTCTCAAAATGTATAGCTCATTATTATTCTCAAAATGCATATAGCACAAATGAATAGAGCGTGATGGACGCGAACTATTGCGATTGCGAAACTTAATATTGTGCAGAATTCCGGTAAATCGAACGCAAAAATGTACCGAATTTCGAGCCTCACTCTGCAGCGGTTAGTCAGTTACAACGCTAATCATCAACAGGTGATAGATGCCATACACATTTGAGAATACAGGCACCAGTCAGCAGGGCGAATCCAAAGTGGCGATTCCAATTACAATTCCGATGGAAATCCAATTCTCATTCTGATTGCAGGTACATATAATCCGAATGGGAACCGTAATTTCTCTACGTTTCTAAACAGTATTGCTGCAATCACGCGACAAATTCGCCCGCAGTTCTCTAAGTTTCATAACAACCGGTGCTCATATTCTATTCTTAGCTCACGCTTCGTAAATATGGCATGGAAGTTGTCATATGAACATAAAAAACAACTTGCACTCCGATGCAGATGTATTAATTTACCACAAACTAATTATATAAGTATAACAAAACTCGATAACTGAAATGTATTGGCACTGAAAATTTCCAGTTCCGATTCTGATCCAATTCAGTTTTCCTTGACACCCTGCTAGTCAAAATTCCAACCAAAATGTGATACCTGCTCTTGCTGTTGTGTTACCACAGTAGCAAATTATCAATTTTAGTTAAGTGTGACTGCGATCACATAACTCTACTAACCTTATTTCTTATTTTCCGGCGAACAAATTTCAAATCACGTTCTTCTTTGCGCGTCAATGGGTATCGCGATGGTAAATAGATCCCGTCTTTCTTGCAAATACTTCTTTCTTGATCCGTTAACACAAGTGCAGGAAACTGCAAACAAAACCAAAAAACATCATTATAGAGCGCATTAAAGAACTAAAATCATTGTCATTTCAGCTGAGATTGGATATTAAAATGCTTCACAAGCACAACCCGTGGGGAAATAAATACTTAATTACGTCAGTCCTCATATGTAATACGTTAAACTGGAATTGCGCGTAAGGCGTAAAATATTTTGCAATTACATAGTTGATCGCCGCGGTTACGTCGTAAGCCCCCGGTCCCGCTAGAACCAGGGTGCTACCGGATATTACATTACCGGCAGGGAGCAACCGGAATTCCGGTTCCGGTTCCGGCATTTTTTCACCTTCCGGTTCCGGTTCCGGTAAATTTTTACCGGATTTGAAAATTCCGGTATTATAATTTGGCCGTTTTCTTAACTTTGCTAATTTTTAACAATCTCTTTTGAAAGCCACTTGTACTCCGAATATAAGCCATTGATGGTGGATTTCACTTCAGTCGATGATGAAAATCTAAAATACAACAAATAAAATAAATACCTATGTTCGACTAAGGTTATTTCACAAATAATAGAGCAAAAAATACGATTAAAATGAAATTTTTGGTGAAATGCATTTTTCATTTTCCGGTTCCGGTAAAATTTTCAAATTCCGGTTCCGGTTCCGGTAAATTGTAATTCCGGTTGCACCCTGATTACCGGATACCGGAACACGATATGGATATCAGTTTTTGCTAGAGAATAAACCGGAACCGGATATCCGGTCGCACCCTGGCTAGAACCGGTAGGGAAGGTGGATGCCGCAGCAGGGAAACACAAATTATAACGGCTGCAAAGCGATTCTATTTCAGCAATACAAAAAGTTTTTGGGTGCAATGAATATAAATTATTGCGTATAAACCTCCGAAATAGATCAACGAGTCGCTAGCCACCAACTAATTTGTACATTACCTATATTAACCATGGCAGTCGAGTTGAGAACTATTACTTTTATACAACGTTTTGTGCGCTGTTCGATTTAGAGGTTTCAGGCATAAAAAATTTAACCATAGCGTTAATAAATTCGAAAATTTAAAATCAGTTACTCATTAGCATATTACCTATGCTGATTATAGCGTTTGAGTGTTTGATATCAAAGTAAGTATTGATTTTTGTCGGCGTAGTACATTATGTTCCGAAGCGTGTTTGCATAACACTTAATCGCTCAAAAGTTTCTATATCTGCACACCTACTCAAATACTCGCTAATTAGCGCATATTAGCTATATCCTCATTATTGCATTACAGCTTACTGTCAGTAATGTGAGTCGAAGCTATTTTACTAACTCGCTGTCATCCGGTGACTGCCTACAAAACAGCGTTGCACCGAACGCTTGTAGCGTGGTCAATTTAGCGGGCCAAAACGCCTACATGCCGAGGTAAACGATACAAGCCAAGAATGGATGCCCTTTCCAGCCGCGCCGCAGCTAACGCCCACAGTACGAGTAGTACACGTTTTCAAACAGCCAACCCTGTTGTGAACGTTTGTTTTTGTACATTTTACAAGCATTTTTGTTGTTTAGTTGATAACCCTACACTGACCTATTAGTGATACAAGGGTGAACAAAGTCAGACACCAAAATAAATCAAATACATTTTGCAGCGACGATCCAAATAGAAAAACTGGCCCAGTCTATGATATTATCAGCAAAGCATTTTTCGCAACAACGCCGCATTCAGTTTGTTGTATGCGAATAGGCAAACCCACTGTGGGCGTTGACTGTACAGAAGACCGCCGGCCAAAACGCCGTCCGCATACAAGACTGACCGGACGAAAGGCCGACGAAAAAAAGGCCGTCCGAACAAAAGGCCGTCCAGACAAAAGGCCGTCTGGACACGAGGCCGTCCGGACAAAAAACCTGCAATTTTTTAAATTTGGTTTACAATAAATAAAACAAAAAATGTTCCTTATGATACTGCAGGGTTTATATTGCTTATTCAAATCGGTCAACCTCCATTTTAGCGTGTCGTTGCTTGCGAGACTATGGTTGAATTCAATTTTGCCAGGCGGCCTTCTGTACAGGCGGTATTTTGCCCGGACGACCTTTCGTCCAGGCGCCCTTTTGACCGGACGGCCTTTTGTCCGGACTGTGGTTTCACCGGACGGCCTTTTGTAAGGACTGCCTTTTGCTCAGGAGGCCTTTTGTCTCGACTGCCTTTTGCTCAGGGGGCCTTTTGTCCAGACGGCCTTTTGTCGGGACGGTCGTTTGTCCGGACGGCCTTTTCTCCGAACGGCATTTTGTCAGAACGGTCTTTTGTCCGGACAACCTATTGACCCGACGGTCTTTTGTCCCGACGGCTTTTATTCCGACGGCTTTTGGTCCGGACGGCCTTTTGTCCGGAGCGTATTCAGTCCGGAAGGTCTTTTGTTGATCGGCCATTTGTCCTACGGCCTTCTATCCGCGAACCACTGAGAGCACGTCAATCAAACAAAAAAATGCGAATAGGAAGAGCCCAGCATCCCTAGAAATATTGCCGTTGGCCTCAGCGATTCAAGATCCATCAGATATGAAATTCTCATTACGTTCTCTACTGGACAATATTCCGTTCCTCCACTAATAATGCGCTCTAATAATAATAATACATATACTCGTACTTTGAGATAACGTACATGAATCTGCAGATATATACACATAATATATAATATGTACCTATATAATTTCCACTCCAATCGTAAATCCTCAAGTACAAAATAATTATTTTGACAGTTGATTTTTATTGCTTCTGATCCCCTATATACAACAATCCTGTATTTATACTGAAATGCAAATACGCAGAGTCTTGGCAATATTTTCAAAATCAGGAGTTACGCTGTATAAAAATTTCGAACGAATGTTTCTTGCGTTACCGACTGAAAATTTTTTTAAATCTCTGCACAAAAATCACAGCGGTTGACCCCTAAACATTCTATCTACAACACCCTTTTAAATAAACATGCATTATTTGTACTGCATATGCGTGCAAACTGTTTCAACACACATATTTGTACATGTAATCACCAAAATTTATATACACACACATATATATAAATATATATATTATATATACATATAAACAAATCATGCGAAAATTATCGAATACAACAGATTTCTCTAAGGGAAAAGAAATGTCAACAAAAAGCTACAAAAACATATATAGTTTGAGACTGCCTATCGCGTTGTACATTTACTTACACCGACTGTTGCAAACTTACAGCGAAAATATTCATTTACTGAATATTAACGCTCCTATTTAGAATACCATGAACTAAATACTGTATGACAAGTAAGTACGTATATTCTATGTAAAATAAAACTTTAAGGCCAGTTCACACTTGAACATTTTTGTATCTAGAACTTGCTCGCAGGCTTAGGCTTTGATTTTAGAAACGACATTCTGAAGTCTAAGTCTAAAGCTAAACTTGATACAATGATGTTGGACACAGTTTATAACAAACACAAACGCGTTTTTATACCCACGATTAAAATTTCGAACAAGTAGAACTACTTGAATCTAGGCTTCACCTGCAGGAATCGGTGGTACCAGGGACATAGCCAGGAATTTCCATGGGAGCGTCCAATATTCATGGGGGATCGAACAAAATTTACCAGGTGGCGTTAGGCACACCGCATTTTTTGACTACGGATCCGCCATGACAGGGTGATATAGATGATTCAATCTGCGACACCAAATGTGCTTAAAAACTATTAGAATTTTTTGAAAACGACGATCTATACCTAAAACAAAAAATTTGACTTTTTGCCTAGGAAGCTGAAGTTGCGGCAACTAAACTCAGCACTGAAAATACAAAAAGTAGGGATGTGCCGATTAATCGGCATCGGTACCGGTAATAATAGGCAGTTTTCGTGAGTATGGGCATCGGCACTGCAAAAAACTGCCGATTCTTTGCCGATACTTTTTGCATATAACAGTCAGTTTGAATGCTATCAATTTCATTTATAGGCGCATATCAGTGTGTCCGGTCAAGAAAACTGACATTTTTCTTGCGTTTGTGTTTAAAAAATTAATTGAAATGAACCGTTCGTCTAAAATTATAATCGTTTATGATGGTTAGGGTTTAAGTCTTCATATTATGATGTAATATAGTATTCTATCTGTTTGTGAAGCATGGTGTATTAAGTTGGAATCGGCATCGGTTCGGTATCGGCAAAATTTCAAAATAAGAATCGGCATCGGCATCAGCATTGGCAAAAATTTCGGTATCTGCACATCCCTAGCAACAAGTATACTTAACTAACCGCAAAATCGCGAACTTTGGTATTAATGAAAACGATCGAAAATCACAATACATTTTGGATGTGCTACATAACATCATGATCAGTTACGTGACCACTAATTGCATTATAAACCATTTGAATTAAATCTTACTACACTATTTTGGCTTTAGACTGACTTGGTTAAATTGATAAACATGAACAGAGAACCAGTTTGAGCGAAGCGAGCAGAAAGCAAACCCCTTTTGCAACAAAACACGACACATAATACACGTGAAAATATGAAGACATATTTATAACATGAAAACATCTAATACTAAACACTCATTTTTAGGCTTAAAACATGAGTTTATTAACATAGGGCTTTTTCTCTACATTGCGCACATATAATATATGTGGCTGCACAGGCCTTACAGCTACACGTCTTTTGCATAATCTTTTGCTGTTTTTTGGCTATAAACGCTGTTATTTCCCGTAGGGCCTTTGCTCAAACTAATCTTTATGACATGTGTATCGCTTATACGGTGAAATCACAATTTCACCAAATTTCATGTTATGCGCCCTTTGCTCAAATCACGGATGATTTGCTCGCGATGCAAAAATGTTATGCTCACTAACCTTATCAACTTAACCGCAGTACCCACGAAAATCCCGGAAAGATCCCACTCAAAAGGAAAGCAGGCACGCCAACAAGAAATCGTTGTACAAAGCCATATATCAAGTGTTACTACACGCAGGATATCGAAAATCAACCTTAAGTCATTTAGGCATATTACCGTAATGTATTTACCCGGTGTGCATGAATATATAACGATTGGCAGTGGTAAGCATTTTTTTGCGAAAATATCAGAGTGAAAGAGCACTGAACACTGACCATGATTTGAAATCTCTCCATAGATACATTTACTTTAAATATTTCCGTTAAATTTTTAACTCTGCTAGCTATTTGTTTTAAAAAATATGTACATAGATATATACTAATATAATACTAAATCCTGTAGTAACAAAACCTATGATGTCTATTGCATGTGCTTTAAAAATTAACTTGAAATGCACAGTTTCCACAGTATTACAGTTGCTTCCACATACTTGTAATTATGTATAGCCGTAAGAAATTCTAACGTCTCTTTAAGCATCATGTGATAAAATCGGTATCAGCAGCAGTATCGTCAAATTTTGAAAATAATAGTCGGCTTATGTATCGCATCGTCAAGTGGTCTACGTTAATTTATCTCGCATAAGCATTTAGGCACACGTATATAATTTGCAAGCGCCAAACACGAAGTTGTTGAAATCTTGGGCGAGCTGTATTAATGAATGTGAGCGAAATCATGTCATCAATATGTCATAAATTTTTCACAATCCTTAAAATTTTCACCAATAAAGTTGCAAATATGTAACTAATTAGTGTACACGGAATACCCAAAATTATCATACCTTTTCCGAACCATCAACGTCTTTGTTAGTTTGAGGCAGTACTGGCCGCAAGGATTTACCTTTTTTGAAAACGCTGCTAGTGTTTGGTTCCGATAGCTGAATTAGAGTAGAAGAAGAACTCTGTAAATATATAACAATCAAAAACAAAAACTCGCATAAAAATTTGAATAGATCCAAAATTTTAGTCATAAAAATCAGCAAAACCAATTCTGAACTATAGTGCTAGAACGTTGCAGTATATCACATAAACTTAGAAGTAACGAACCGGCTTTTCTAGTTTGGGAATGTCATCAATCAAAATGCTTGTATCGAAGCCGACCAATGAATAGTCACTTGAGTCCGTTTCCAAACTTTCTGAGTTGATAGAAAATGATTCGCTAACAGACGCGACGCGGCTTGATCTTACACGCTCTGGACTTTGCTTGACGTCAAACGCTACCGCTGCGAAAATAAATAAAAAACTACTTCAGCAACAGACTAAGTGTTGTTAGGCAATCGATGAGTTGCCGAAACCCTACTTAAGCACAACGATATACGTATATATACTTAAGCATATGATATGCAATTAACCAATTTTTGTTTATAAAAGCGTACTTACGTTAAGTAAGTACTTAATAACTGAAAATATTTGAAAAAATGCAACTAATACAGAGTAACCTTTATAACGTAATATTGGTCTAATTGTGACTGCAGTCTCAAAATACCTCCTTGATATAATGCGGAATTCTCCAAGAAATAAAGTGAATTATGCGTTTCATCTTGCGGCACTGTTCTTTGGATTCGTTCAACAAATTCAGTATTTATTTAAGCCGCTGGCTTAAGTAGATGCTGAAATAAAACTTAATTAATACTTAAGAAAGATTTCAAAGAGCGGCAAATCTACAATTACAATCAAACAACGAACATCTTACCGCTTGAACCGTAGCTTGAACCAGAAAACCCGCTATCACTTCCATTAGGCGACGAGATGCAGGTTGAAATTGTGGGCCCAGATGAAACAATACCAGGTACAACAGTATCAGGTTTAGGGGGGATATCAAAACTGTTCACCAATGCCTGGCAATAAGAGTGATCCCGGACACATCCAGCAATTTCTATCTGAAAGTAACATCAACGTGTCATGCAAGACGTTTAAAATTTTCGAATGATCAGGAAGGAATTCAGAACAACAAAAATTTATCGGCCACGAGAGTAAAGATTTTCTGGTTTAGATATTAAATATGAATGTATAGTCAATTCTCCAAAAGTTGGAAACTCAACATTGGGTTTTGCCTGAAACTACCGTCTGGCTCTGACTCCGATTTTCCGCTATAAACTTACCAATCAGTAAGAGTGTCGAATAATGTCAACGCTTTTTCGCTCACGAAAATGGTACCGTTGAATTCAGCTCATCAAGATCCAGGATGCAACCGGAATTCCGGTTCTGGTTCCGGCATTTTTTCACCTCTCGGTTCCGGCAAATTTTTACCGGAATTAAAAATTCCGGTTTTAAAAGTTGGAAGGTGGAAATTGAGATGTTTTACTAAAAATGACGATAAAAATTAAATAGATTACATTAGTATAGTATGCAAATTTTAACAATCCCCCAAGATAATCCATCGAAGGAGGTTTCGCTTCCGTGAATTATGAAAATCTAAAATAGAGCAGATAAAGTCAATACCTATCTCAAACTAGGGTTATTTCACCAATAATATTGCAAAAAAGAAAATTAAATACATATGAATTTTTCAGTGGCATGTATTTTTCATTTTCCGGTTCCGTTCAGGGTAATTTTTTTAAAATTCCTGTTAAGGTTAAGGTTCCGGTAAATAGTAATTCCGGTTGCACCCTGTCGAGAGCTATAGGATGGACCACTTTTTATCAAAACCCTAGACGGGTTTCGTTTCCGTACCTCCGCTCATTTGCTTAGTTGTTTTAGTGGTGTGTAAGAACGGATACGAACATTTACTGACACCTTTAAAGTATACCTCCAACGCAGCATCCGGAACCCCATTTTGACATGAATCATATTTTGGTTCCGCGGACGATAAGACTGGATTGTAGGTTGTTGATTTGTTGAAGTGAAGGGATGGTTGAATATTATCAAGTGAATAGTCGCACCTTTCTAGCGCGTCCAGGCCGTTAACAAGATTTTCGAGTATGTCGCCTGACGACAGATTCGCCTAAAGAAATAAAGCTGAATAAGGGTTTAGGATTTATGTGCACAAAAATTAAGAAATGCGGAACTGTGCAAAAAATCATGACTAACTTGAAAACAAATGGATTAACAAATACAATACTCACGTCAATATTTTCAAACATGTCAACATAACCGTTAGAAACACTTTCGTGACGCGAGTACGTAGTTATAGCATTCCCGAACAAAAATGACAACGACTCAGGGTTGCTTGCACACTCCATGTCTGACCGTAACTTATTCTACCGTTTGCACACTAAGTGCTTTGTTTAAACTTGGATATATATTGTTGAATACTTTAATCCATAGTTTTCTTGCGATATATAGATAATATGTGATATCTAGAAATAAGATAGCCTGTTATAGCCAATCAACGAAATAATTTGAGCAACTGTCCAAGCTTGGTTAAGTATGCGTGCATCTAAATTGATAGCCGAAACGTTCCAAAACATTTCAAGAGATTTTATAACACAATTTGTACACGCAAATTAATATTTGAAAAAGAGGAAGAATATTCTTTTAAAACTGTAAGAGTTGTCTTGCACAGACTTCGACGAAAGTGCTCTAAATAAAGCACTTCTGCCTAAGCGTGTGCCATCAGTAACTACTTGTAGTAGCTGCTAATGTATTATTGATAATGTTTTACAGTACAAGAACCTTAAAGCAGGATGGCACCGAATCCACGGTTTGACCGAATCTATTGTCAGTTTACCGAATCTGAATCCGAGAAGCAAAATTTTTTATTAATATTTCAAGTTATTTCAAAATTGTTTTTTTGTTTTACCGACTGTAAGCATGTGAGACATGCTTGTCCTGGTGCATATGCAATAAATGCTATGCACATTGTGTTGTACAATCGACACATATAGTCGACGAAAAATGCAGTTGGAGAGGCGGGCTACGTGGCGCAGTGGTAGAGTGCTGGCTAAAGGATCCATAGGCTAAGAGTTCGATCCCCGCTCTAGCCCGCTTTTCCAGCTGCTTAGTAAAGGTCTGATGTCCCGGTTCCTACCTAGACTGACAGCGATGTGATTCAGGAATGTTGTCAACTTCAATTTAATCCAGAAGAAACTGTTTACGAATTTTGCGATTCAATTGGAATAGTTCGTAATGATACTTCTGGCAAAAAGGTAATTGTAAAGTTTAAGCCTTATTCACACGTGCAAGTTTTTGCTGCGAGAACGTGCAGCTGCAACTTGCACTTGCAAGTTTTGTCCAAAATCCCGTGCGAAAAACTTGCAGCTGCAAATAATTCATCAAAGCTTTCTCATTGGCTAATGAAAAATGCACTCGTAGCAAAACCTTGTACGTGTGAATAGGGCTTTATTTTTAACCATTTGAAAACGCGAACTCTTTGGCAGTTCTGCTAGCTCGCATGCTCAGCCTGCAATTTGTAGCTCACGTTCATTCGCACTGTATAATGGGAAATGCTATCAGAGTGAATATCAGTTCAACTAAAGAGTTAATGTTTTGTTATTGTGTAAAAATTTCGTACCAAATGTACGTCTTTATTCTAGTTTTACTTGCAAAATCCCGCCCCAAACTATACTGTCTGCGAAGACGTTGTTTGCGTATTTCAAACATCCGTGCCCTCCAATAATTATACTGTTCTTACGCCCATGCTCTAAATGAATTCCCAATCATCTACGACATTGTAAGCAGGATGTTGTAATACGTTTAGCCCTAGCTATCTGATTAACTTAAATGCCAATTGTTATTCAAATAAGTTCAAATACGTAATAGCACAGATGGACCATGTATAGAACAGGTCACTCCCAATTTCCAGGGTAACACTCCAATTTCTGAGAAAATTTTTTGCACAGGTAATATCACTAATTTCCCATAATAACAATATCCTGGCTAATATCCCAAGTTCCCGAAATAGCAATATCACGGGTATAATATCCCCTCCTGCTCCTGCTTCGGTACAAAATCGGCCTCCGGCTCCGGCTCCGGATGCGGTAGATTTTTTGTCGGAGGTTCCGGCAATTTCGGTGCGCTTGCCTTGGAATTCTTTGGCTATGCTTGCTTTTCCAGCTCCTTTGATTAAATGTCGAAAGTCTCGGTTCAGCTGCCTGAATAGGATTCCGAAGAAAGCTGATTTTCAATTGCTTCTATCGTCGACAATATGTCGACCGCATGTTGTCGGCTGGCATATCGCGCTCTGCATTATATTGCATGTGCACATTCGGACAAACATATCTCATATGCTTATAACGCTTAGGCTTAGGATTAGGCTTAGACTTAGAAATATGCTTATGATACTGTTACGACCATGTTTTATACATTGGCCATAATTTCGAATAAGTCTAGTGTAAACCGTGTTGTCCAAAACTGTTATAGATTTAAAGTTTGATACGTAGCTAAATTATTCGTTATGTTTTTGGAATGTGTCCAAAATAAGTCGCAACAATCAAGAACAAGTTGAACACTACCGGATCCAGAAAGGGGGCGAGTCGGGCGTACTTTCTCCACTTGAATTTGGTCCGTACTTACTACCTTGCAATTATTGCGTTTCATAAGAATTTTTTAGCTCCGCCTCTATGAAAGACACTACGAAAAAGTCATGACAAAAAATTGACCTACACCGAACTTTTCCACATCGGTCTCGGTAGTCCGGTGTCGGTCTCTGTGTCGGTTTTAACCGAGACCGCCAATCTGTGGTCAAAAACGGGGAATATCTAACCCATTTGAACGAGAGTACGATCTGGTTTCCGATCAATTGTGAAACGCTGGAAGTATTGATTTTCAGGTTGCCTAGTGCCTGAACGAGCTTAAAACACAATTTAAATTACGAGTAATATACAACTAGTACGCGTATGACTACTGCATAATCCGAATTGTGAGTATACGCGGTGTAGCTTGCGTATGTGCAGAGTGAGTAATGTTAAAAGACACATATACTCGCGCACATATAGCACCATAGTAAATTATATTGGCAGCGTCGTGTAATGCGCAGCGCGCTTGACTCGCGAGCGAGATGTCCGAGGTTCGATTCCCGGCGTGTCCATACGTTTCGGAGAAATTAAGGGGGAAAACCAATTATATTCGCAGTACTTGTTCGATTCCCGGCGTGTCCATACGTTTCGGAGAAATTAAGGGGGAAAACCAATTATATTCGCAGTACTTCGGGGAAAGGGGTCGTCCCGACCGTGCAGTTCAGACACGAATTACTAGAAATCCTCAACGTTTGAATGCGCTAAACTACTTTTTATGCTATCGTAATTATGCTGAAGCAGTGTGCAATCGGAATTCCGCTTCCGATTAGAATTCGGATTCAAAACGAGTTCCGATTCCGATTGCACAATCAATCGGAATCGGAATTTCCATATTTTAATTTTAGGCCTACTTGTTGTGATATCAAATTAACATCAATAATTGATTTGATTGTAGTTTAGCTTACAGAGCCAAAAAAGATTGCCGATTAGTTCATGCGACGTTTTTCAGAATTGTTGCCAGCCAACAGTCACCCTAAATTAATATTATACTTGTTAATACAAATTATCCGTATAGTCACAAATTTTGTAGTTCTGATTCCGATTCCGGTATAAATGTGGTGTTCCGATTCCGATATAATCCAGTTCCGCTTTGCACCCGGTGCCCAAGAGTATCTTAGCGTTTGATGATAAAACCGCAGAAATCACCAACTAGCTATGCTTAAATATGGCAGATAATGACCGCAATTATAGAGAGATATTTTGTTACTGTCACTGTACAACAGCCAAACAGGTAGTCGCAGAATGTTATTTTATCACCAGTCCCCGTGCTTCTGAAGCAGGGATTACTCCCTGATATTTGGCCGCACCACCCTCATTACGTATAAAGTACTGTACGTGCAATAAGTATATATACGTATTAGTTTTGCTTGCAGATCGTTTAGCTGGAAAAATATTGTTATAATTTCCATTTAAATGGAAACATTGACCACCGACTGAAAAATGTAATAACAAAATAGCAACGCTTATAGCGGCGTAAGTTAACTTCAACTACCTCAAGAAACTACGTGTATCATATTGTATCCTTTATACGTTAAAAACAATGTGTTCGCCTGCTAAACATGCGAATGTTGTAAAAATTACAATCTTAGTTGGTTCGGCATAACTTTGTAAACGTACTGTCGATTTCCAACAGTATCCTTCGTGTTACGCTAGATGGACAACGTTCGTTTGTGTTTAAAATAGCCTGTTAACGCACTGTGACAATATTTTCGATTCTTCGTTGCTGCAAGAAAAACACGTTTTGCATTCTGTATTTGGCGGTTCTGTTGAGCGATATAAACAGATTCACTGCTGTAATGTATATATACATAAAAATTTATAATTGGGTTCTTTTTCTACGTTTTGCTGATGTTTGAACAATTAGCGTTTTTAGTGGCAGTGTCATGCAGCACCCTGGGCGCTGTAATTTGATAGGCAAACAAGGCGATGCTGATGTGGTCAAACCAATTGGCGAAAAAGAAGTAAAGCGGAATTCATACGGTTCGTCATCGGTTGGTTCGCAATTTCAGTCAACTACAACTGAATGCTCACGACTGCCATTTGCCGGCCTTCCGTTATTTCCGAACGATCTTGCGACGTTGATAAAGGAACCTTCGCTTCCAGGTATATTTCTATGTTATTATTACGGCCTTGAGTTACAAGCCGTAATTCAACCCAATTCCGAGTGGAGCTAGTCCAAACCGAATACGCGTTGGGCTACGTTTGTGATTGCCGATTAGTTACTTCGTAACTGTGTCAAATCATTGTATTGGCTCAGTTTAATGTCATTAACTAGGAATTCAAGTGGAACCCGGTTGTGTGTAATGAATCCTGTGCACTGAAGGCATTGCGCTCTAAGCCTGCATCACTGTGCTTATTTTAAACATGAATCGACCGGATATTCTAGCGGGACTATAACCATATGTTAACCGGTAATAATTTGTACGGTTTGATAGTATTTCATTCACAGAAATGCGTATTTCTTACTGATTTAAAATAATTGAATATTGTTGGCTTGCATTTTTCATTTCACTTCAGTGTTACTTCTGGACGCAAATTGAAATGTTTAGGGGTATAGCAGGGTGCACCCGGAATTACAATTTACCGGAACCGAACCGGAATTTGAAAATTTTACCGGAACCGAAACCGGAACCGGAAAGTGAAAAATGCATTTCACCAAAAATTTCATTTTAATCGTATTTTTTGCTCTATTATTTGTGAAATAACCTTAGTCGAACATAGGTATTTATTTTATTTGTTGTATTTTAGATTTTCATCATCGACTGAAGTGAAATCCACCATCAATGGCTTATATTCGGAGTACAAGTGGCTTTCAAAAGAGATTCTTAAAAATTTGCAAAGTTAAGAAAACGGCCAAATTATAATACTGGAATTTTTAAATCCGGTAAAAATTTACCGGAACCGGAAGGTGAAAAAAATGCCGGAACCGGAACCGGAATTCCGGTTGCACCCTGGAATATTGAAATTTAAACGACTTCATTAATACATATATATGTCAGGTGAAAACTCGGATGCTGACATAACGAGACTGCTGGATTCGTGCGATGGAAGCAGCGGTCTTTCGCTTGGACTTGATTGGCTGTCTATCTCATCTCAAGCTACCTCATCGTTGTTGTTAGATAATGTAAACGTTAATAGCGACTCATCATCAAAATTACCTCAGCATCACTCTAGACAACCATTTGTGACCTCAACAACCGCACCATTACTGACCTCACTTGGCGCTGCCAATAATTCATCGTCACTGCTCATATCAGACGGCGTTATTAAAGACAGTGTTTTGCCTTTGTCTTCGCAACACAATAATCGTCACACGGAATCTTGTGGCGAAAACAAAAACTACGAAAGGGAAATATATAGTGGGGTTGGGCAACAGAACTCATGTGATGCAAAAAGTGCCGCAACATCGGTAAGTATTGCTGGGATTAATAACAATCGCGTGCAGCAAAGTCATTTGTCCAGTCAGGTTTTTGGCTCTTCAACACGTGCGTCAAATAATGAGCCACTGTATTCGTTATCTTCTTTTGAAACTTCAGTTGCAGAAGCAATTAAAACTATGGATTCAACCGAACATCCGTTACTGGCTGATTTTCCGTTATCTCTTGGCACTGTTCCCTTGTTTTCTATTGGCAAACCACCAGAAGTGCAGAGTCAAGAGCATCACAGGACAGCACCTGCAAGACACACAGGGTCTGAGTTGCTTGCCGATTCTGTAACTGCAGTTGACGCACAAATACGTTCTGATGTCATTCCGTTGGTAACTGATCAGATTGCACTTGACAAATTGACCCTACAGCGCCGTGTTTCATCCGTTAATGTTAGTACAACTGTGAGTTCGTCGAATATTAAAACTAACGGCACCAGTAACGGTATTGGAGGCGAAGTGGTAGGTTTTTCAGCAGCAAATATTGGAGCAAGTCAGCCTTCGTCGATAGCGTCAGCTGAAATTGCTAAATTTGCTGCCAGTGATATTGCATTACTGCAATCGCTAATTACTCAACGTCCACCACCGCTGCCAGGTATAGTTCGCCGCGATTTTTTGTCTGGTGTTCCTGTTGAACCGAAACAAATAACGCGGTTACCTGCGTTCGCTGGTGGTGGTACCGATGCCTGTTCTAGCGTTGAACAAAATAATGGTGTGCGTTCTACGACACTAGATTCGCCAGTTCCGTTTAGGCAAACTACCAATTTTCCAAGTGGTATTGAGGAAGTAACATCGGCAATAGGTACTTCCAATGTTGGCAGCTCTTCACTAAATGATTCGAGCCAACTTCAACTTATGAACGCACTGCGAAACAATTTACCGCAGCAGAGCAAGCAGTTTGAGCAGCAACAGCAGCAGCATCAGGATACATTTCAATTCAGAGCCCTGCTTGGACACAGCGTCACTTCTCATAGTCCGGTGGCACAAGCTGTCACTGCGAACACTGGATCACGTATAGGTGTACCAGTTACCTCACGAGCGATTGCCGACTTTGACTGTCCGTTATTAACGGCATTTGCCGGACAAGAACGCGAATCGTTTTCCTCGACGGTAAGTACGTATAATATGTTTATATAGCATCTCCCCCTCCCTAAATGCTTTGTATAGAGTTGGATTTTAGGAGTAAAAATGGAAAGAATAAAAATTCATACCAAAGTTACAAAAACATAAAGATCCGCCATGGTATGGACGGCGTAACCGAGATCTGACGACCAGGGTGCAACGGGAATATAAAATAGATTTCATTAATATCGTATATATAAACCTTGCAGAGTAGGTAACTACTTATTTTCAGTTAAGGTTATTTTTAGCGATGTGCAGATTAATTGGCATATCTACACTGAAAACAGATTGCCGATTCTTTTGTCGATGCTTTTTGCACTTAACAGTCAGTTGGAGTGCTATCAATTTCACTCGTTGGCGTACGTATATCAGTCTGTCTGATTAGGGAAACTGTGATCTCTCTTGCGTTATAATAGTTTATGGTGATTAGGGTTTAAGTCTTCGCATATTGATGTACGTATCGGTTTTAGAGTTTTGTAAACAATCTATTCAAATTCATCGCACCCAAAAACCCTTTAATGCTGAAGTTAGATTGCTTGAAACTGTAATATTTACTGAAATAATGTAGGAAGTCCTAATTTAGGCTTAATTAATTATGCAAATTAGCCTGTAGCTTATAAACGGCTTAAAAATTTAAAACCCCAATGCGAGGTTAACACCCCAGTGTAATTGGCTTTCAAATAAAAAAGTTTATCAAAATCGGTTCAGCCGTTCCTGAGATTCTTTTCGGATGGACAGATGGAGGGACGGACATCCACCTTTCGACCCCAGACTACAAAACATTAAACGCTTCGCGAAACAACTGTAGTCCGTTTCGCACTTTTCTTTCAAATACTCATTTCACATGACGCTATGTTTTAATTTCAGTCTCAACAATCAGCGCATGAAAATCGAAAGGCCAGAGGACCATTAAGCAAACGTTGCACTGCTTGCAGTGATGCTTCGGGTAAGTGATTCGTATTATACCAGAATTTTATCGCGCCTTGTACCTACTATATATAATTTTATAGTGTATTGACCTTTGAAGTTTTATTAAATTTATACTGAATTCAGAAATGCACAGAAACTCATTCAAACATCGCATCGAGAAAGTTCACCACAATTTGAAATGCGTATATGTGCAAGTATTAAGTCCATTGTTTTCTTTGGTAAAGGTTTGACACTAATATGTTTTAATCTAGCACGGTGTGCACGGGTATATATTTTGTTATTTCAGCCGAAGTAACAGCAATTTGCATTGAATGCACGGAGCTGTTGTGTAATGCCTGTGTTAATGCTCATTTACGCGTTCGCCTAACAAAAGACCACCGCATTACGCGCGTACACCTAACTAATCATGATGTACCGTCTGTCAGCGCAGAAATCGAAACGACTCAGGTATACAGTATTGTGTTCTATATGCGTAATGTGATTTGAATGAAGTGCAGCAAACGTTTTATACTTTCCATTTCAATTTAGTAAACAACACTAGTGTTTGTGTCGTGATTTGAGAGGATTAAATTTTAGGAATGGTGTTAAAGAGTCAAAACGCTTCTCGCCTTTCTAAAGTGCTTTTATGTCATAGCGTTCTGAACGGCACAAAAAAGCTTGCATACAAAAGCTTTTTGAAAAATTCTGCGTAAGCAAGTGAATGAGTACCACGATGATCATTAAAAATAAAGTCTGCAATTTACTTTTTTGAAGATTTTCAGAGTAAATACGTATCCGGCAGGTTATAATACCGGAGCCGGATTATCTGGTTGAACCCTGGTGTACAGGATCTGTCACAAGTTAGTGTTAGGAATCGCAACTTTCGGACTAGTAAAGATTAGTTTCGAATTTCGATTTTTTGCATTTGATATGCCCTACTTCTAAACCAAATTTGAGATCTGCAACTTCAAGCGTTGTCAGTTTGAAAACCTATTGCTAACAGATGATAGGAGCTCTACATATTTCACAATATGGGCGTTATTTTGGTTTAAAATTAGCATATTTCTAACGCGAGTGTTATTTTCTTACGTCGTATAATTTAATAATGCCAAATGTTTGCTGGCGTGTGTTGTTGCAAACTGTATGTCACTTGCTTCCCTCAATAGATGGAAACAAACTTATATGCACGGCCTGTGGGAACGCGTATTAATGTATTGCGCAAACATTAGTAAAATGTTTTGTAGTTTTTAAACATAGCTCTAGCTCTCCGCGTGGGGTCTTCCAATGATGCCAACTCCCTCATTTTTGGTCTGTGCCCAGGTTCATACCCCCACTTCTCCCAGAGTTGGGCATCATATAACCTTTATGCAATGTACACCTTAAATTATTGTATTGCGAGCACAAAATATAACCTTTATGCAATATACACCTTAAATTATTGTATTGCGAGCACAAAACCAAGACAAACTCGGATACGCCATTTCTGAGAGCATTTATCTGCCAAAAATGCCCCGTTAGATGATCCCAGAAGTCAGTAAAGCACAAAAGTATATAATGTTTTAAAATGTCCCAGGTTCGACCTTGGGGAAGCACCCGACAAAAATGCGGAAACGGAAAGGTTAGAGAGTAGGGAAGTGTTGTGAATATTGATCTGTTTGCGGATATCGCGTGAATTTCAAAAGTTTTCTATTTCTTCTCGACGCATAGTCCTATTCTAGGAATTCATATCAAGCGCCTATGCGAAACTAGTCACAAAATATTTTTATATTTTTGTTTAATATATATTTTTAGAATCCAGCCGCTATTTCTCTACATCGAACGAATAGCAGCAATGGTATATTTTCCAACGCAAGTTACCAAGCACGCCCATCTTATGGTGTCGGGCATAATCGGCAACAGCAGCAGCAGCAGCAACAACAACAACAACAAACAATACTTGATAGCGGAACCATGAAAAATTCTCTACCACTTCAAAATGTAACATCTGCCGAGCAAGTAGTATCTCAGCGAGCAATAACAACGCAACAGGGAACTATTCGCGGTTCCGTTGTTGCTGAAGATCAATCTTCAGCCCGTCTTGAATTGGCACAATTTTTGAGTTTGCCCGGAATGGCGCACAGTGCTTCGCATAGTCGGATTGAGTCAAATTGCGCAGGCGTGTTGAATTCGACGTCGAATAATGTTTGTGCAATGCATCCATCGGAAAATGCATTGTACTACTGCGCGACATGCTCGTGTCTGGTTTGCCGCCAGTGCATAGAAGTCAATGCCTCCCACGCTGGTCATCAATTAATGTTGCTCGAGGTTAGTGTCATGTAACATAGGCTGAATTAACATGTGCTATGCTATAGGTAGTGATGGTCATTGCATATCGGTATAGCCCGATATCAAATAGGATTGTGTTGAACCGTTCTCATAACATTATAATCGTTTATGTGTTTCAGGGTTTGACTTTTCGCATTTACAACGATGTAATGCTGTATCCCTATCTGTTCTTTAAGCGTCGAGTAGTTAAATTGGAATTGGCGTGTACGTAAATAAATTGTGTTAATCAGGATCACAACCGCAAATATTGCTGTCTTGTTTCATCTATACAGGATGCAATCAATCGATGCCGCTCAGAATATGCTAATTTAAACAGTGAAATTCGAGTCACAATTCGCGAATTAACAGACGCAATTGAACGCATCGAGTCAGTGGCTGAACGCGTTGAGTCACGCGCGATGTCGGTCTCAAATGATGTTCGTTCGTTGATTCATCAGCTGGTATCTACACTCGAAGAACGTAAACGCGATCTGCTGATGGTAAGAAGCAAAAAAATTATCGTAATCTCGTTTACGAATGTCTGTATGTATACATAATTCAAGCTGGAGGTTCTCTCGATACTTATTTTGGGCAGCGTTTTACCTTAGAATGAAAGTTTTATGCAAAATTGATGTAATTATGCTATGAGTTGTGACCATGTCCAAAATACGTATTAATAACGTTGCAGCTGTTACTCGATACGTCTTGAAGAACTACGGTAGAATCTGGTGTTTCGATCTTGAAAAACTATAAAATTTGTACTTGTATTCATTTTTATGTTACAGCATATCAAATAGAAAATTAGTTTCAGTCGACTAACCGTATCATTTTTCAACAAAAATATGGCGTTTAGCAATCATAGGCTATCTTAACAAAACAAAATATATTCTTGCACAATATTCTTTTGCCAATGTAAAAATACCAGCCCCGGGGCAAGTATAGTGAACTTTGCAATAAATATTCTGTTAGCCGAAATGTTTTGTAAACATTCGTGTGTTTAGGAACCATCAAACTATTACAAAAATAGAGTTCATTGACGCCTAACTGAAGATACCGAATGATTCGGTGAGAAAGTTTTGATCAGTTTTTTTCCGAATTCGAAAACGTATGGGTTAGCAATCAGTCCGTCTATATCACAGTGTGATTTATACGCTCGATCATGGACCTGACAGTGATAGTTTAGGCAATAAAGTAGATGTACTGATAATCATACGTTTTAGCGTGTCGAAACCATTCGAACAGCAAAACTGCAATCATTGAATAGCCAGCGTGACCAGTTGAAAGCGATCGCAAATCGTTTGCGTAAAACAACACTTAATGCTGAGAAACGTTCAAAATGTAGCGACGACATGGCAATTATTGAAGCTAAACAATTACTCGATCAAGATGTTTCTAAGATTCGAGCATTTCCGCCAAACATGTTGCCACAGGTATATCAAAATACTGAACAGTATTTTTTTGGCTGGTGAAGAGTTTTCTTTTAAGCTGCTGTGTGATTTTGTTTGATATATAATGCAGACATGTTTTGTATAAACTGTTGATTGCGCATTCCAGGGTAAAATTGGCTGGGCACCAAACTCATGGAGCCGGATATTTAAGTGCACAAGTTTCTTCATGTACACATTTTTTTCGTTTCGAGCAAAAGTCGCTGCAAATTTTGGGATAAATATTAGTTTAAAAAATTTAAGCGGGGTCGGAAGTTAATATTTTGTTGAACCTGGAGATCGCATTGTACTCGAACGCACGCGTAAGCAATTGTGGTTCAGAAGGGGCATCTTTGTTTTTATTTATCTGTTAAAAAATCATAATTTTTGTTTTAATTTTAGGATGATGACAAAATTACGTTCATTGTGCGTCCAGATGCTGCTCCAACAATGCTGTCTGCTTTTGGAAGCATTGTTAGCAACGCATGTGCTGCGCGCTGTGTTATGCTCGGAGATCATTGGCACCGAATCGGACGTGGAAAGACAACAGTTGTCACGTTGCAAACCAGGGATCACACAGATGAGCCGTGTGTTGCAGGAGGTGATGATGTACGCGCAACAATTAGAACTCCTGATCAGGTAGGATGGATAGTTATTTCTAGAAGTGTTTGATAAATATTTGGCGTAAACGGTTTCCTTTTCGTACGATTTTCGGCTGGCGCCGCTAATAACTTTACAAAGAATGGTTTCAGTACGATATGTATGTTGCTAGTAGTTTTTGAAGTGCGAGCCTCCGAGCGGCAGAGGATACTTTTGAACTGAATTATAGGGCAACTTACTCTGATTGTATTGACTAAAAATTGTATACCAGTCGTAGTGGGACTACATTTATTGAGCAAAGCTCGAACACACGTAAGTAATTAAGGTAATATGCAAATTAGTTATTAGCTAACTATTCATTTATCGGTTTTGGAGGTTTGCAAGCAATTTCCTCAGATTCCTCGCACGCATAAAACCTTTTAGCCACTCTAATAATTATTGGAATAATTCGAAAAGTCCTAATTTTGTCTCGTCAATTAAGCAAATATGCAAATTATCTATTAGCTAACTATTCGATAATCGCCTTTAAAGGTTTTGTAGACAATTTATTCAGATTCCTCGCACCAGAAAACCCATTAATGCTGAAATTAGATTGCTTGTAACCCTAATAATTAGTGAAACATTGTAAAAACGCCTAATTTAGGCTTATCAACTATGCTTATATGCAAATTATCTATTAGCTAACTACTCAATTATTGGTTTTAGACGTTTGTAAACAATGTATTCGGATTCCTCGCACCTAAAAACCCTTTAGTGTTGAAATTATATTGCTTTTAACCTTAATAATTATTGAAATAATTTAAAAAGTCCTAATTGTGCTTGGTCAGTTAAGCTAATATGCAAATTAGCTATTAGCTAACTATTCAATTATTGGTTTTGGAGGTTTGTAAACAATTTATTGAAATTCCTTGCACCTAAAAACCCTTTAGTGCTAAAATTATATTGCTGTTAACCTTAACAATTAATGAAATATTGTAAAAAGTCCTAATTTAGGCTTATTCCTCGCACCCAAAAACCCTTTAATGCTAAAATTAGATTGCTTCTAACTGTAATAATTAGTGAAATATTGTGGAAAGTCCTAGTTTAGGCTTAGTTAATTATGCAAATTAGCCTGTAGCTAATAAACGGCTTAAAATTTTCAAACCCCAATGCGAGGTTAACGCCCCGGGATAATTGGCTTTCACACAAAAAAAGTTTATCAAAATCGGTACAGCCGTTCCTGAGATTCATTTCGGACGGACGGACGGACATCCACCTTTCGACCCCCAAGTACAAAACATAAAACGCTTCGCGACACTCCGAGCTTCGCTCAATAATTTTATTGTAGGTTAACTCGAAATTTGATAAAATAATTTTAATTTAAAGTTTGTGAAGTTGTAAGAAAAAAATTGAGCTTTATCAATCCGAAGATTGAAAAAAATATAATTGCATGTAATTGTTGAGCGAAGCGCGAAACTCTGATGAGTGAAGCTCGTAGTTTCGCGAAGCGTTTTATATTTTGTACTCGGGTGTCGAAAGGTAGATGTCCGTTCGAAAAGATCTCACGAACCGCTGTACCGATTTTGAGAAACTTTTTTGTATGAAAGACTGTCATTCTGGGTGTGAACCTCGCATTGGTGTTTTAAAAATTTTAAACTGTTTATTAGCTACAGGGTAATTTGCATGATTGGTTAAGCCTAAATTGGGAGTTTTTAAGATATTTCTCGAATTATTCCAGTTACTCGCAATGTCATTTCAGTATTTAAGGGCCTTGGGTGCGAGGAATCTGAATAAATTGTTTACAAACCTCTAAACGGATAATTGAATAATTAGCTAGTAGCTAATTTGCATATTAGCATAATTGATAAGCGTACATTAGGACTTTTTGCAATATCTCACTAATTATTAGTGTTATGAAGGGTTTTTGGGTGCGAGGAATTTGAATAAATTGTTTACAAATCTCCAAAACCGATATTTCAGTAGTTAGCAGAGATTAAATATTTTAGACAACGTTATCTGCGAACGTGAGTGATGGAAACAATGGAACGTACACAATTACACTGGAGCCAATTATTGAAGGAGACTACGTGCTTGCTGTAACTCTTCGTGGTGCTCCAATTGCAGGGTCGCCGTATTGCATTCGAGTTCGCGAGGGACGCGACTATACTATGTTAACTGCATCTAGTTCTGACGGCTCAGCCACACCGGCTTTGACGTTTGGCAATCATGGCTCTCCGGAAACAGATTTATGCCGGCCATGGGGCATTTGCTTGGATAAACTCGGTCAGTGGTACAAGACTAAGTCAAATGTCCGTCTGTAGTATCTCGATAGTTGATAATACGAACTGCATGTGTACATGCGTGATTTTAATTACATTTCAAAAATTAGGATATTCATCAAACCTTATTTCTCAAAATACAAAAAGCACCTTTGAACGCTGAAAGACGTGACCAAGTTTTTGGTATTCAATACCTTATAGGTTTGTTTTATTGCTACGTATATATTATATTATATTCGTTGAATTCAGGTCGTATTCTTGTGGCAGACAGGTCTAACAATCGCATCCAGGTTTATACTCAGGCTGGCAATCACATTACAAGCTTCGGATCGGCTGGCAACAGAAACGGGCAGTTTGACCGGCCAGCTGGACTGTGTTCTGATTCAAAAAACCGTATTGTCGTTGCTGATAAAGACAATCATCGCATACAGGTAAATAACCTAATATTAAGTGCCTTTTTCATTTGAAAGTAATTTTAATTGCTGTAATTTTGTAACTGTTTGATGCATTTTTATAGTTTTGTGCCTATAAAGTGTTTTGTACTAATTTTTTCTATTCTGTTTTGTTCTTCCCCATTTAATTTACTGCGATTTATCTCTGGTTTACTCATAAGTAACAGGTATGTTAATCATGCGATTGTTCGGTAACATATGTGGGTTATTCTTGAAAATATTTTTGTATCAAGGTTTATTATACGTCCACGACACAATTTTAGCGATTGTAATATTGTACCATATTTTTAATACAACGAAGTAAATTGCTGGATATTGATCGCTTTTATTTACTTATATAACTAATTTTTTCAGTAGTCCTATGCAGGGTGCAACGGGAATTCTAATTCAAAACGAGTTCCGATCCTAATTTCATAATCAATCGGAATCGGAATTTTGATGTTTGGCCTAAATGTTGTGATATATTGCGTAAAAATTCTGCATGATTTATCTATTAAATTGTTTTTGATGAGTTAATTTGTCAATAATTGATTGTAGTTTTGCTTACGGAAGCAATAATGAATGCCTGCCGGCTGAGAGACACCCTAAAATCAATATCATATTTTTGTTTATGCTAATAATCAGTATAGTACTAAATTTTTAGTTGCGATTCCGGTATAAATTTGCTGTTCGATTCGGGTATAATCCAGTTCCGATTTGCATCCCGGTCCTATGCCCATACAGGGGTTTGATTATTAATTGTATTTTCTGTTATACGCACAGGTTTTCACTCAAAACGGCGAGTTCGTGTTGAAATTTGGCGACAAAGGCCGTGCAATCGGTCAGTTCAACTACCCGTGGGATGTCGCCGTTGATCCACACGATTCAATCGCGGTATCAGACACTCGCAATCATCGTATTCAAATGTTTTTGTCAAACGGTGAATTTATTCGAAAATTTTCTCTTGAACTACAAAACAACTCGTTGTATGTTAAAAATTTCGACTCACCACGCGGTGTTGTTTTCGCTGCAACTGGAACGCATTTAATTGCGACCGATTTTAACAACCATCGCCTTGTGCTTATCGATGTTGCGTCGGGCGATATGAAGTTTTGGGGGCGCGAAGGTGACAAGGATGGATATTTCAGGCGTCCACAGGGCCTCGATATTGATATGGGTATGTTTCTTGCGGTTTCGCGTTGTCTGACAGATCCTAAGAAATGACTGCGGAAGATTTTTGTTGAATTTCAAAAAGTTTTCCAGTGGGGCCAAAGTGGTTGTAATGTATTGCAGCAAAAAAGCTCGGAAATTATAATAATTATTAAAAAAATTATTTTACACATTTTTGCGTTTTGTTCTCGGTTTGAAATTTTAAAGCGTGTTGACAAGAGATAACTTTTGCTGGCTTCTACTTTCAAAGGGTCGTCTATTGGTTTTAATTTTTTAAGTTCGCATATCTTATCAAGAACACCTTGGATTTACGTTACGGCTTCTGCCTTTCAAACGCATGTTATGTCGTGGTGTATTTGACCTATGCGTACAGCCGTGTAAGACAGACTTTGATTATTACATAATGTTAATTAAATTATTTCATGCGGTATATAGGTACCTGAAGACTACGTAAAAACATTTGATTGCAATTCTTCTTTTCTCCTTTTAGAAGGTCACATACTTGTGGCGGATTCACGAAATAACCGAGTGCAAATTTTTACGCCAACTCTCAATCACTTGTGCTCGTTAAAAATCACCTCTAATGGCACGACTCACACATCATCAGTAACAGCAAGTACCCCTACATCATCCGCCAGTTATAAAGGCACGGTAACTAGCCAACACCAGCCGCATCGCTCTTCGGAACCATACGAGGCATCATTCAACCAACACTTAAATGTTTCAACCGAGAATTCAACGCCGTCGACATCGACATCGTTTTCGTTCGGAGATGCGCACCAACAGCAACCTTTGTCATCCAGTGGTTGTTATTCGACTGGAGATAAGGGTGCTACTACAGGCGCTGTGAATTCTGCTGGGAATTACACTCGTCACATGCGGACAGAAATCTCATCCCAAAATGATGCTAATGGCAGGGAAAATAAGAGTAACGTCCACAGCGTTGCCATGGATCGCCCGTGCGACCTGTGTGTCACACCTGAAGGTCGTATATTTGTGGTCGATTTTGGAAATGATCGCGTTTGTGTATTTTAATAAGTTGTATTATAAATAAACGAAAATTAATTTAGGTAGATGTGTAGTTTTTTTGTGATGAGTATTTTATTTGATCGAGCGAACCGTTGCTTGTAAGAAAATTGTTCGTCATTTTGGCTGAAAGTTTTACGTTTTTGAGTTAATTATAATCATACCTCGATATATTTGCAACTCAGTGATTTGCTAGAAAATTAATAGTACGTAATACTGC
This sequence comes from Enoplolaimus lenunculus, assembly GCA_030248215.1. Classification (NCBI taxonomy): domain Eukaryota; kingdom Metazoa; phylum Nematoda; class Enoplea; order Enoplida; family Thoracostomopsidae; genus Enoplolaimus; species Enoplolaimus lenunculus. The sequence continues at coordinate 48,568 of JASANG010003398.1, read as the reverse complement.
AGGTAACGAAGACTAATTGCAAACTTGTGGCAGCAGGGAGGAAAGTTTGTTTTAACGTCTACAGGAACCTATGTTGGACACAGATGTATTGTGACAGATAAAATATTATCTTTCCAGGTTTTTTTGGTTTGTATTATACCGGTGACAATGTGTTATGTTTTGTGCTCATAATGCTTAAAATTTAAATGTATTATATTTTAATTCTATAAAATTGTTGTTCGTGGTCAGCAATTGTCGGTAGTTGAATATCGGATTAATATGTTCACGGTGAAAACGAAAACTCTTATGTGTGTGTGTGACAATTTTGATGGCAAATTAAATCTGTTGTTATGAACAAAGCATTAAATTTGGGACTCAGTGGTTCAAAAGAACCGGCAATTTTAAGAATACTATTCGACAAACTCGTAAAATAAAGAAACGAGCCCTGAAATTTCCTTCTTCATCTTTAATTTAGGGGGACTGTTCGTGAAAGTAAAGGTAATTTTTTCTGTTTGCTCAAAATTGGATTTTTTTACTTGCATATACTTTATGCAGTTGTCAGAACCAGAGTAAACAGCAAGATTGTTTTGAAATATTAAGATTCAGAAATGCCGCACAATTATCAACATATTTTGTTGGGAATGTCTGCTTGCATGAACAGTGCTCTTGTTTGTGTTTTAAATACTGTGCCCTTCTATCCCGGTGTACATACGTATATAGTTACGATTCTATATATATATATATATATATATATATATATATATATATATATATATATATATATATATATATATATATATCTATATATATATATGTATATATATATTATATATTATATATATGTTTTTAAAGAATTTTTAAATTTTATAATGGGGATTTGTACAACAACTGCAAGTTGATTGCCGTATTAGCCGTAAATCGCAAACGAAACTTCAGTTTCGATTGAAAGTTAATTATAATCAAACATCATATTTTTACATATAATACATGTATTGGGAGTTTCGTTCCATATTTTCTAGGGAGTTTGCTGTCGTGTTGCGAGTTTATTCAGATCTACAAAATTGTTACAATTTCATGAGCATCGCTTTCAGTGGTTTAAGTCAAACTGTAAGCATTGCAAATGTATTTGAGGTTACAGTTTAGAGTGTGATGACGATTATATACTTGACGTATTTACTTGTGATATGTTTCGTTAACCTGAATTTTCTTACTATCTGCTCTTGTTTTACGTTAAGGTATTTAAGCTGCGGGACTGCAGTCAGTTTTGGAATGAAAAATAAAGCCAAAATAACGTATAAAATATGCTTGGGACATTGCTCAACGAAATCGAGTCTGGACTAAGTTTAAGTTTGGCTTCCAAGATTTAGGGAAATTTTTCTAAATTCTTATAAAGCAAAACTTGTTATGTAACAAATTTCCGAAATCAAATTTTAAAACTGACAAACTTATTGTGGATGTAAAAACAGTATTTACATACGTAGTTGCTTTTTTATCAACTTTTGGTTTGAAATTCAATATATATGTGTATATATATCAGGGTGCAACCAGAATTCCAGTTCCGGTAAATTTTTACCGGATTTGAAAATTCCGGTGTTATAATTTGGCCGTTTTCTTAACTTACAACAAATAAAATAAATACCTATGTTCGACTAAGGTTATTTCACAAATAATAGAGCAAAAAATAAGATTAAAATGAAATTTTTGGTGAAATGCATTTTTCACTTCCCGGTTCCGGTTCGGGTAAAATTTTCAAATTCCGGTTCCGGTAAATTGTAATTCCGGTTGCACCCTGATATATATTACAATAATTTGTCAATATCGGACAGCTTGTCGCCCGACAGCTGCCGTAGAATAATCCTAAGTATAAACGATGAACAACAAATTATCGAGTGGAAAACATTTCGGAATACCAATTGTGTCGTGATGATACCATCGTTTTGCATTTATACAACTGTACAAGATTCGCATTTTTATTCTGTTTATTATGTCTTCGTTGATGGTTTTACCTCATTTTAGCTAATTGAACAGTGTTTAATTTGTATTATACGTACGTATATAATGTTTGTACACGCGTCAGGTATGTATTGTTTGTAGTGCTTAGTTCAAATTGCAGTATAGGTTCGTATATAAATTTGCTGTTTTTGATTTAGATATATTTGTTGGACGAAGAGTGATTGCGGGCGAAACACAGAATTTCGGCGAATGTTTTGTACTCGTGGCGGTCGAAAATTTAGTGTTCGAAAATTGTTTGCTGGAAACGTTGTTACCGCAGGGTGTCTACCTGGCATTGCTGGAGTCTAACAGCATTGCTGGTGTCAATCCGGTATTGTTGTTTAAAAGTTTACGTGCTAATTTGTATAATAAATTAGGTTCGGCTTAAGGCCGTAGTATCTGGGTCGTATCGGGTACCAAAGGGAGACATGGGTATTCCTGTAAAATTGTCTTGAGACACGTTTTTGTTCAACAACGGAACGTTGAGTCGAAGAGTATGGTAGTTAGGTAGTAGCCAATCACAAGGGACAAGGCGTGCACTTGTAGCGCAGAAAGGGGCTCGTCGTGGGCTAGTCCAAGTCGTATTTCTGCAGTGGACTAGCCCAATTCGGAATTGGACTGAATTACGGCTTGGGCTACGGCATATATATCGACACGACACCGTGGATACATGGATAGTGCAGCTTTGTGCACGCAAAATCAAAATATGATGCTTAAAAAATTTTACATGTGGAAGCTAGCTCGCTTATCGGTAACTGAAATATATAAGCTATGTGTGACAAAAATGCTTAGTCAAACTTCATTCAATAAACTTACTTTCGCCGGTATTCTCTGTTTTATTAGTGAGTGTACATTTTACTTCTACGTACTTTTCATCGGTTTACTGTTACCATAATGCTTCAACTACCTTTTATCTTTGTATACCTCCTGAAAATTAATTTTGCATTTAATTGTTTATTTACTTTGATCTTTGTATATGCGTATGTTGCAAATATGTAAGTGAATCGTCTGCTATATATCTGTCAGGTTGCGACCTGATATACGGCTCGGCTCTGGTAAAAATCGCCATCTGGCTTGGTTTCACTGCAGGTAAACATAAATCAGGGTGATTAAGTTTTACTTTTGTTCCACAATATACCCTTGGATATCCGGTTCGCGTCTACTGCCGGCAACGGATATTAAAGCATCCCGCTATAGTATTGTGTGGTATTGTGTCGCACGCTGACATGTATTACTTTTGTTCACATATACGTAACGAATCTGACATATGCGTTTAATTTTTCTAATTTTCTATAGTCAGAATCAAATTTATTGTTCGACGACATCGTTTTTTGACTTTGCAAATAATAGAGGCACTGTAGTCAGTCGCTTTCCTGGCTACTTCGCAGCCGAATAAATGGTTTGACTGTTAAATATTGCGTGCGTTAAGCTTGTAGTCATACCCGTACACATATAAAATTCTTCTGTCGGTCTGTTTTGATTGTACGCTTAACGTTGGTTTAGTACGTTTCAGATATGTAGCGATTACAAAGTCTACTCGCGTTGCATCCTAAGCGGCTTTGTCCGCGTCGTCCATTTGGTTCCGTTTTGCACACATATTAAAAGCATCGGGCGGCTGGCTGTATATACGTATATATATTTTATTAGTCGAAAAAAAATTATGCCTACACTCATGTGGTGACTCGTTTGTGTTACAATCCCGGTTGCTTTGTTATAACGGTTTTTACTGTGCATTTATGTGTTATATTATTTATTTGCCGTTTTTATTACTTACCATTATCAAAGCTAGAATAGAAACAGTACGTATAATACGGCCGTGTTCATAGTTTTATATCAATGTCACTTTGGTTCAACTATTAATTTTACGAAAAAAAACTGAAGTTGGAGCAAAATTATTAGTTATCCAAATCATGTTGATTTTGCATGTTAATTTCTAAAAATGCTCATTTCAGATGGGACGTATCACAGTGGTTTGTGTAAATTTGTTGTAATGGTAATAATACATTTACATATATATATATACTTTGTTTATATTGGTTGGCCGTGGATATGTTACAGTTTGGGTCATACGTACATTACATGCATGATGGAATAAAATTCCAATGGATTCAATTACGCACGAAATTCCGTCTGGCTGTGATTTAGTTTGGTGTGTAATTGCAAGCCAAATGTCCATTGTACACTTTTTAGTAACTCGAATATTCTTTTTGTGTGCATATGAATACTTACTAATGATGTGGATTTGACCACATAACGTGGGATCGGACCATTGGCTTGTAGTCCGAAGTAAACCCGACCACATCAGTCGTACAGGCAATGCGGCGTCCATATGTACGTGTGTTGTTTGATTTTAACATATGGATTGGATTGTTGAATGTTATAGAATTATATCGTTGTAACTGCTGTTCATGGAACGCTGTATAGATCTTAACGTATATACATGCTGATGACATATATGCATATATTGCTTGATACTGTTTCTAAACAGGTTAACTAATGCTAAACTTCTTTTTGTGTGTGATTCTGTTGCATTTTTTTTGTGTCGCTTTGATTGTGTGCATTACCTATATTATATTCAGTGTGCAACCGGAATTCCGGTTCCGATAAATTTTTACCAGGATTAAAAATTCCGGTATTAAATTTTGGTCGGTGGAAATTAAGATTTTTTACTAAAAAAATGACGCCAAAAATTAAATAGATTTCATTAGTATAGTATATAAACCTTGAGAATCGTCAAAAATAAACCGTCGAAGGTAGATTTGGCTTCTGTTGAGTATGAAATTAAAATACAGCAGATAAAGTGAACACCTATCTCCGACTAGGGTTATTTCACCAATAATATTGCAAAAAAGAAAATAAAATGAATTTTTCCATGGCATGCATTTTTCATTTTCCGGTTCTGTTTCCGATATTTTTTTCAAATTCCGGTTCCAGTAAATTGCATTTCCGGTTGCACCCTGCCTATGCTGTATGTTCGTTTCGTAGTTTTAAATGGTTTTTGGCAACATTTCAGCAAGGAACTACAGTTTTTTATTGTACAGTGAATAAAAGTAAATTGAAAATATCTTGCGTTACGCCGAATTTCTGACATTTTTATTTTCGTCGAATTTTTCTTGTCCACGTTTGCTGAATTCGGTGTGAAGCTGTGCTAGAAGATAGGTTACTAACATCATAAAATGGAAATCAACATAAAAATTGCTAAAATGCTTATCTTTATTTCTTAGTATCCGCCTACCGTTTCCGTCATTTTGATCATTGCTCGTTTCACTCTACTCTGGCAACAACCCGACTAAGTGTTGATGTATTCATTGTATTAGCAACACCGTCCTCTGTATATGTACTATCGGTAACGGTTATAATAAATTTAGGTTTGTAATTTTGAGCGAAATAAGAGTTATGCTTGAAGGCAGACTAAAGATTTGTGAGGTTGGTTGCCTGCATAACTTTTGGTCGTGGACTGCGAGGTTCACGTTATAACTGAGGCAGCTTGGGACATGTTGGAAATACTAGACTATTCGGTAACATTTTCACTGATTATTATACCGGAGTCTAAGATTAACAAAACTTGCCGGAGACGAAGTTGCTGGCGAGGCAAATTAGGTACACGAAATATTGTTTGGAGCAAATATCTGTAATGTGTTTTTAACTCGTTCGGCTTACGCTCCTCCAGTTGTACCCTGTAACCCAGTAAGGCTGTTTACGATTTGTTCAGTGTTGTTTCACATAAGATTTAATCTATATTTAAACCAAAGCATATTCTCAAAGCCTCAACCTACGATCTAATCGACCAATGTTACTTTAAGGGGCGTAGCAGTAGATTAAGCATATTCCTAAGCCTAAAGCGTTGCAAAAATGTGTTCCTAAACCTAAGCAAAAAAATGTAATCTAGAATCTAAACCCACTGTTTTATAGACCCACCAGAAAGCTGGACGTCCCTTAAAGTACCTAATATTGGCCGTATAATCTATGCTTAACACCAAAACTTGTTGCTGTATAGCCTAATGCGGGGTTCACGATAGAACTGGGGCAACGTGTAACACGTTTTGTACCCCCTACAATAGTGGGTAACATTTTGTCTGCACGTTGATCCGCTATCAAATTCAAAAAATTTGAATTGTCTGCTATCTTGATATGAAATTCACTGTTTGTAGTGCAATGTCATCATATTCCAAATATTGTCTGCCAATATCATATGACATGTTTGAAAATGTCAGCAAGGTTGTGGTAAACTAGCCGGAATATCTAGTTTTTCAGCATTTTATTAGTGTGCACAATTATATCGATCTGTGCTATATCATGTGATATTTGGTAGAATATTGGAATAGTCGATATCACATGTGACATATGGCTGTTTGTATGCGAATATCACTTGAGTTACGGACTTGTAATAAAGTATAGATTGACACTATATATCCGGATACGAAAAATATCCGGATATGTATCCGAAAACAAACGCTTATCGGATTATCAGAAATGCTATTGTGTAAATATTTTTTTGGAATAATTTGCTTTGTTTCACCATTAAAGTAGCTGGAGCTGACGAAAAGAAATTCTGTATTCAAACCTGAGTTAAAATATTGAACCACATTCATGCTTAATTCCGTGATGATTTAGAATTTTGAGTAAGACGTCAGTGGCCCATGTTACTATAAAGGCCGTCCCAATTTCCCGGGATACCAATATACCCGGAGTGCACAATGCGCTCCTGTTTACATATGCACAGGCAGAATAGATATATATCTGTCCCAACTCACCCATCTGTCCCGTTTGTCCCAAGTGTAACAACTCTCCGATCTGTTTCAGCTGTCCCAACTGCCCTATCTGTCCCATTGTCTCATTTGTCCCAACTGTCCCGCTGTCCCCAATTATATTTTTTGAATGTACTCCTGGTACATTGCTGTCCCGGGAAAATGGGACGGGTACTCCTGGACATTTCTGTCCCGGAAAAATGGGACGGTCTTTAAAGTATAACATTGGCCACGTGAGTTATATACATATTAATTACTAGCACTAGCGGACCCAGATGGGAGGGGTGTACGCCTCATCAGAAATTTTATTGTGATAAAATGGTAAGGTCCCTACTGTGAGAAGTTCGTGATTTTGCCTTAAGCCTGTATCCTGTATCGCCTGTATAGTTCTTTCCTCGATGTATGCGTATCGCTCTGATTTAGTAAAACGCGGCCGGTAAATGTTTATTATAAATCCCAACCCGAAACCCGTATGACACCAAATATTCAAGATTTAATACCAGCAAATTACAGGTTATGCAATTTAACTGGCAACCCGAGCCGGAATCCTTAAAGCCGACGTCTGAATCTGATTTAATCCAGCCACTGGCTTTACCGTACCCAATACTTTTGCCGTTTTCCAGAATCCGTGCAATTCTAACCCCGTTAGAATTACACCCCGTTAAACCGTGTACTCTAACCCCGTTAGAGTTACACCAAATTTCCGACCAATCTAACCCCGTTAGATTTGGCCCAGCCGTTGTAGAATAATAAATCTAACCCCGTTAGATTTATTAGACTACTTTTTCCCAGGTTTCCTTTGATACCCCAAGTTCCTTTAGCACATGACACCAGTATCCGATACTGGGTAAATTCTGCGCCCTGCGCAACACCGATTATACCAATCTGCCGTAGTTTCCTTCACATGCTTATGCCACCGTGACAATTCTTAATTTAAATCAACTCGACCTTACTTACTAAAACTTCCACTGCCAACGCAAAACCAAAATTCCAGAAAATAACGTACGAATCTGTTCACAGCCAGCCAAAAAAATAAGCAACCGAGTTCACCAATTCCAAAACCAAGACTGATTCCGGTCCTGGCTACCCATATCGGCATCTCGACCTCATTTGCATTTTCGCCGACACCCACAACTGGGTGTCCGCAATGCGGTTGAGGTCCAGAGCCACACATCCGGTACCACAACAACAACAACTATAATGCCGGAGACACACATAATACCAAAGCACGAAATTTTTTTGTAAAATATATAAGATAAGCTCCCTAATTTACAATTCTACTTATAATATCGCCGATTTTTATACCGGAACAGGAATAATTCCGGTTCCCTAAATGTTTAACGCCAGAAAAGCATATTTTGTCATAAAACTGTGCAGTTTTTTTGTTCTCCATCGGTTCATTTATACCTCAGCTGTACGGTTTAGCTTGCAGCTCCTGAAAAATAATATACGTTTTAATATACGTCGAGGATAAGCCTTGTAATTTTACCATTTTACGCTCCAAGGTTCGCTGCATCATTTTGCATATATTTCGGGTTTTTTATTTTCAGCGGTCAATTTTTTGCTATTTTAAAGCTGATTTTAAAAATTCCGTTGTATGTGAGGTATGTACGAATACCAAAAACATAATATTATATACCAACCTTTTTTGTTGTGGGAGTTCACCGTTGTTTTATTTTGCCAAAATTTTACACAAAATGTAGACGTATACGTTTCATTATTTGAACCAAGTTGTATTGCAGCTTTCAGAATTTTAAATATTTAAAGCGAGGAATGAAGATGCGTTTGAAACTGTGTTGCTGAACCTGTTTGAATTTACACATCTATAACAAGATACGTTTCGTACAAGTGGTTGCAATATATGCTTGTAGGTTTGCTAAATCATACCACCCATAATAAACGTCTTGGCATATTTATTTTTGTACAAACCCAAGACGGCTGCACCTGGTGCAACAAAAATTTTACACTTACCACTGATAACGGTTTGGTTACGCACCAAAGAACACTGGCCGTTGGTAATATAGAATCTGGTGAAAGTTGCCATAATTTTTGCCTGTTAGGTTGCATAACTATAAAACCATTGTTGCGAAATTTGTTTGTGAGGCACACAGACACACACTTGTGCTGCTCCGACCCTCTGGATGTTGTTTGATTGCTGAGAAAGCAACACTGTCGCCATTTTAAGTTTCTGAAACTTCTACAGAGTAGAGTTTTTCAGCCAATACTCTTGGACGTAGTCTTCTACGTTATGAACCGTATGCGGTGAACGGTCGGAGACAGTATAGATCAGGTATTTACTATTTGGCATCAGGTATTTTTACTATTTGGCTTCAGGTATTTACTATTTCGCATCAGGTATTTACTATTTGCCATCATCAAGGTTGAAAATTGTTATACTGCACAGCTGGTGCAGCCCATGTTACTTTAAGGGGCGTCCAGGTTTATGGTGGGTCTACAAAAGAGTAGGTTTAGACTCTAGATTACATTTTTTTGCTTAGGCTTATGATTAAGCTTAGGCTTAGGCTTAGGAACTCGTTTTTGCAACGCTTAGGCTTAGGCTTAGGAATACGCTTAATCTACTGTTACGCCCTTAAAGTAACATTGGCCGCTTGTGCTAGAAAAAGTATTACGCTCACAGATTTACAATTATTGCAAAAATGTATTATATAAGTTTTGAACTTAAGAACAGCGTTGAGATTAAATATTTCCACTTGTGGCTTGTTTTTATACAAAATAGTTTTTGTCATAAAACTAAATTTCAAATAATTTTTGGCTCAGTATTTTTCTAGTTAAGTAACCAGTTTACGGTACTCTTTGGCTTAAAACGTCTTCATATATTTAGAAAAACACTATTTAGTTAATATATTTAATATTAAAAAGCGTTTTGTGTATTGAAAAGTGTAAGCAATAGCTGAGCACCGTTTACCCTTCAATCTTGGCTCATGTTACTTTAAAGGGCGTCCAGGTTTTCGGTGGGTCTATAAAAGCGTAGAATTAGATTCTATATTACATTTTTGCTTTGGCTTAGGCTTAGCTTAGGCTTAGGCTTAGGAATACATTTTTGCAACGCTTCGGTTTAGGCTTATGCTTAGCAATATGCTTAATCTACCGTTACGTATCTTAAAGTGACATTGGCCACATGTCTTATGAACCTTAGTAGCTGTTGTCCACATTAAAACATTACGCGTCAATATTTCACAGTTCACCACTGAGTTTAAGCCTATTGAACAGGTCATTTTGTTCCAAATGCGTTTCTGGAAAATTCAGTCTTTTCGTCACATATATTTGTATTCTATAGCTACATATTTGTACATATGTTGCAAACCACAAATAACTGCACAAACTGCAAATAAATGCAACTTGTGCGTCCGCAGCAATCACACCCTGATACATAAACGAAATTTCTGCAGATCAGACCAGTGTTTTGTATTATTCTTATCAGTGGATGCGAAACAAATATTACTCAATAAAACCTGCAACCAAATTGTAAGCTTGAACCAACCTCATCTGTTGGCATATTTCTCTGGTGTTTAATATTCTCTACCAGTGTGCAGTTGTTCACTTGACTCTGAGTTTAATACCAAATTGTGCAAAATTTTATGCAAGTTATATATGTTCGAAGCATTTTGCGTTTCGTCCAATTTAATACAGCAAATAATTTGCAGATCTTGGGCCTGTGGGGTGGTGTGTTCAGAAGTGTTGTTATGGACTTTATCATTGTATTACAATACATTCTTAAAATACCAGGAATCGCTTATTTTCGTGCTTTGCTTAATGTGCGTTGTTTGAAGTTATTTTTAAAGATACAAGCGACAAGTGATACTTTGAGCAACGTAACAGTAGCCGAAGCGAATTCCTAAGCTAAAACCTAAACCTAAACTTGAACCCAAGCCTAAGCCTAAGCATAAGGCTAAGCTTTAGAGGTAATACTATTCGTAAGCCTAAGTCTAAGCAATAAATTAGTCTACAGATTTAGGTTAATCTAATAGTGTCCGGTGAAAAAACGGTATGCACCTTCAAAGTAAAGTGGTGCAAAACGAAAATATCTAAAGCATATAACGTTTGACCGAATTCTACTATATGTAAGCTTACGTTTAGACATGCTCTTATAGCTATTTTTTGATATAGTACTTTTTACTGTAGTGACCAGAATAAGATAATGAGTTGATATGAATTTTGTCTCTCCAGACGGTTGCCTCTGGTATTCGGTTTCCGGACTGTTATTCATTAATTCACACCAAGTTAGTTGAATACAACACGCTTTTTAATATATTTTTTCTTTTGGGCAGAATTGACTTCGACCGAAGAATTTCTGTTGATTGTCACGTCGACTAATGTTTTTTCTGGATTTCACATGAAGTTTCCGCGGTCTGTCTGAGTATCTGCGACACATTTCGGCAGTCAAAACCATTGTTATGCTTTGATCTCTTTAAGGACTCTAATTAGAACTTATGAACTCTATCCACGATGAATTAAGCGTACAGACTGCGATTGCTTGGGACTCATAATGGGCACCCGCTCTTATTATCGCCCTTCTTATTCGGGTCACTATTGTGGTATACCGACACTAAATATGACAGAAATCGAAGTTCCAAGAAACCCATTTCGAAGTTACTTATAATAAGTCCGGCAGTTATATCTAGTGTTTGCTTACTAAATTTGTTTCAATTATCGGCCCATGTGAAGATCAGGGGCGGAACGTTGATCTGTGCGACTAGAATAGAATAAGATTTAGACTTTTTAGCTTGGCTTAGGTTAGGAATAGGTTTATACTACTGTTTCGCCAGTGTTGTTTACATTGGCCCAATTATCGAAGCAGCGCCTATGAAAAACTGATGCAGAAATAAATAACAACATCTTGATGGTTGAGTTCAATTTTTCATTTTGAACTATAAATTCTCGGATGTTTAATATTAAATGAAGGGCAATCCGATGTCTTGGGTTTTTTTCTGCTACTTTCAAAACAGTAGACTAGATTTTGTGTTATTTGTTGAAATCTACGCCCGTATTCTCTAATGTATGTAGCACCTATTACCCGTTGGTGATAAGTCCAGTATCATTCAAACCAGGGAATGGTGAGGTTTGAAATTCAGGACATTTATTGCATGCGATATACTCTACTTCGGTGTAAATTTTGAGATCTGCAATTGCAGCAGTTCGTTAGTTTGAAAACTCATTACTAACTGGTGATAGGTGCTATACGCATTTTAGAATATGGGCGCTATTTCTAATAGCTTTCAAAACACAAGAAACGTTAAACATACACTGCGGCTTAGCCCACAGAACCATAGCTTGTTGTAGCGGAACAGAGGACAAATATTCTATGGAATGTAATTTATTTATACACTGCAAAAGTGGCGAGTCAAATTGACTCTCTCCGAAATTAGGCTTTTCCGGACTACACGAACTGAGTCAAACTTCGACTCCGCAAAAGTAATATTCCACTAACTGAGTCGCTCGGTGAGTCGAATTTGCCTCTGGCGGAGTCGAATTTGATTCAGTTTGTGTAGTCTGGAAAAGCCTATTTCGGAGAGAATCAATTTGACTCACCATTTTTTGCAGTGTATGAAACAAAACTTGACCAATAAGTTTAAGCAGCGCCTGTTGGTCATTTTTAAACTCAACACAAGATGTCAATTTTACCATTTTTTTTAAATTTCAAGAATAAAGTATCGACGTGGGATCGCTTTTACAGCTTTTTGACCCTTGTTTAGAGGTCTCACTACTAGGAGATACCGAGACTCGAGACTTAGAGACTGGAAACCTTAGGCTTAGGATCGAGCTTATATTTAGGCTTAAAATTATTCTTTATGATTAAATCGGACTACGTTTAATCTTAGTAGACTGGCCCATATAGTTTACATGAGCCCAACTTATCACTATTCACAGCAGTCGAATGGAGCAACAGCCCTGGTTCGCTTGCATTCGTAGAAGGTTAATAAGCCCCCATTTAGTAGGCCTGTAGTCCTGCTCACCTTGCTAGGGGGGCTGAAACCTTATCAGGAGGGGCATTAAAAGGTTTTCAATGACTTGCCGGCAAGGTTGAAAATTTTATAGAGAGGCCAAAAATTTTCCAGGGTAGGCTGAGCCCCCTTCTGCCCCCACCTCGGCTACGGGCCCGCCATTTAGGAGCATGGTCAGTGATAAATACCAGGAAACAGATAATTGTGTAACATAAAGCGTCATGGCATAGCTCAAAGCCAGCTTGTTGCCAATTGCGGATCCATGGGGGGCACCCCGGCCGGACCACCCCCACAGCATCTCGACAAAAATTATATTGAGTGTCAGTTGCTGTTCTACACTGTTTATTTCTATGTTTTATACACAATAGTATAAGCAGCTTATAATAGGCCGCCCTGTTATTTTACGCATGAAATTTTGCCCCCCCCATTTTGAAATCCTGGATCTGCCACTGCTTGTTGCAACGATCTACATGCAGTGGGGGTAAAAGTAACCCACAGTGTAATAGATTCTGCAAAAAATGGCTGGGAAATTTCTGATGTTAGCTGGTTGATTGAAAATCATTTAAACGAGTTGCATGACTAAAACCTTTTATATATGTGCTTTTATTTGTTTCGCCGCTGCATTTTTTCTCAAACGTTCTTAAACATGAGACTTAATTTTGTAAAATTCAGCCGTTTTAGAGTTGTAGGGGTACTCGTATGTGTTGGTATTACGAACTGTGCAACAACGGCTTTTTTAGCAACAAACGTATTTCGTTTATGGATGTACCGGTTAATCGGCATCGGCATCGGTAATAATCAGCACTTTTCGTGAGTATCGGCATCGCATCAGCGCTGCATAAAATTGCCAATTTTTTGCTGATACATTTTGCACATAAGAGTTCAGTAGGAACGCTATGAATTTCACTTGTTGGCGTATGTCGGTGCGTCTGATCAGGGAAACTGGTCTTTCACTTTCGTTTGTGATTGAAAATATTAATTGAAATGAGTCCTTCTCATAAAATTATAATCCTTTATGGCTGTTAAGGTTTAAGTTTTCGCATTTTTAACGACGTAACGTTGTATCCTAATTCGTAAACGTTCCTGAAGCATCGAGTATTGGAACCGGCATCAGCATCGATATCGGTAAAAAGTTTTGGTATCGGCACATCCCTAATTTCGTTACTATCAATCTCACATAAACCTTTATAGAATGAAGGGTCCATGATACTTTAAGGGGCGTCCAGGTTCATGGTGGGTCTACAAAATAGTAGGTTTAGATTCTAGATTACTTTTTTTGCTTACGCTTAGGCTTAGACTTACGCTTAAGAACTCATTTTTGTATTAAGAATTCATTTTTGCAACGCTTAGGCTTAGGCTTAGGCTTAGGACTACGCTTAATATACTGTTACACCCTTTAAAGTAACATTGGCCGACTGAATGATAATTTTTGTTATTTTTAGGGTTGTATTCACTTTGCTATAATTCATTTATTGCAACACTTAAATACTGCAAGTAATCATGCCGAAAATAACGCCGTTGCTCAAGAAGAAATGGGAACACATTTTCTACAAATTCTTCGGTATGTGGGTTAACGATTAACGGCGAACTTTTTAACCACCCGTGACCTTGGCTCGGCTGTCTCAGTGTCTCCTCGACCTACGGCAAGATGTCCGTATTAATTTAAGGCAGCTTGAAGCTGGTAGGCGCAGGACTGTGTATGTTCTTTTCTTATTTGTTGGAATCAGAATGTTGTAATGTGTAATTCATGGTAATGTAGCTATGGGCCCTTGGTGCGTACGAAATCTTTGTAATGAGCACAGTCCATGTGAGTATTTATTTTTTCTGCAACCTTGAATCATGAAAGGCAACTGTTTTGGGAGACAGGGGTGGATTAATGCCAAATGTTTTAACCGCTGGATCTTTCAGTTGGAGCGAATGAATTTGTTGTACACACTGTAGTTATCCGAATAAGGGGGGACTGATATTTATTTGGCCTCTCCAGAGGGTACCCCTGTAATTCGGTTACGGACTGTTAGTTATTTTTAACCCGCCCTCCGCAGTCCTTCGTTACTGGTATATATCCGGTACTGCAATTATCCGTTGAATTAAACGTATATTTGTCTTGCATTAAAACCTTGAGAGATAATACCAGGTTATACTTAAGAATGAACCTTCAAAACTAAGTATGCTTTTTAGTTTCTAACTCAGCTGTATTTGATGCTGGAGCCATTAATGCACTACAATTTGGGAAAATGGCATTGATGGACTCTAATTAGGGTCAAGCGACTCTATCCGCTTACGTACTCTCATTAGTGATACGGACTCCTATTGATTGGGACTTAAAATGGGGACCCCCTCTTATTCGGGTCACTGCTATAGAGTTTGTGTTATGGTTGGTATAAGGCTTCAATGTGTTGGGGTATATGATGAAGATTGATACGTCTATACACAGTGACCTATGGGCATACATCATTTAGTTTTAATAATAGAACAGCATAACCAGTGCCGCGGCTACCCTCCCGGCCCTTTAAAATTTTGCGCCCTTGGCGTAATAGAAATTAAGCATTCCGTTTTCTGCCCTTGTTTTCGCTTCTGGCTTGTTTCGTTTTTTTTGCATCATTATATATTGCGCCCCTACAGTTGTGACCCACACTGCAAAAAATAGTGAGTCACAAATTTGACTCTGGTGGAGTCGAATTTGACTCAGTTTGTGTAGTCCCGTAGAGCCTATTTCGGAGAGAGGCAATTTGACTCACCATTTTTTGCAGTGCATGTTTCTCGATCAGATTTTGAGTCCCTGGTTGAAATTTTATTAGCTTGCATCATCTAGCACACGCGGGCCGATTAAGGTGGGTTTAAAGTTTCCCACACGTTTACGCTTAGGGTTCAAGGAAACAGCTTACCTATGCCTAAAAGCTTAAGTCATTGTCTCAGTTTTGTTTTGCCTAAACCTAAACCTTAACCTTAAATGTAGGTGAAATTGTACAAGGGTACGCTGAAAACAACAAACCTACAAAGCGTTCTCGAGTCTCGCCTGGAGTTTACAAAGTATAGAAATTTTGAAAACTGTTAATTCGGTAATATACTGTCAATCAATATTTTTCAATTTACAAATCAACATCGGCATTAATAATTTATTAAATACCAAAAGATTGTGTTGATGCTTAACCTCTTGTGTCACTACACTGCAAAAAATGGTGAGTCAAATTGTCTCTCTCGGAAATAGGCTTTTCCTGACTACACAAACTGAGTCAAATTCAACTCCGCCAGAGTCAAATTCGATTCACAATGTCACACTTTTGACTCTGGCGGAGTCGAATTTGACTCAGTTTGTGTAGTCAGGAAAAGCCTATTTCCGAGAGAGTCAATTTGACTCACCATTTTTTACAGTGTACTCCAAATATAACAACATAGACGCAGTCTGTCAGCAGTGGACCCAGGATTTTACGGTTTAGCAATACGTTTCATACTTTGAAATTTTACAATTTTAAAGTGCATTTTAAGAATTTAAGGTTTACCAACTGTGCCGAAATGGCAAACTTTGTTAACTCATATTGTGTTACCTTGCTATATTTTTGACCAATTTGGCTTGAAAACACATGGTAAGCTTCAGACGAACCATTACAATCGCAAAATTTACATCCCGGATACTGGGTGGCCGGGGGGATCCTCAGACATGCTAGGCGTCCACATGTGCTACGTATACGCGGATGATTGATTGAAGATTTAGGATACAATTTTACAACTTCCTGATACAACGTTTATGGTTAAAATTTTGCTGATTTCAGATACAAACATGAACAAAGTCATTGACTGGAACGATTTTGAAATTTTGTTTGAGGTAAAATAGAATTTTTTCACAGGTTTTAATGTTTCTGTCCGGAAAACGTTTCTTTAATCTGTGTTATTTCAAAAAATGTTTGACGCGTACACAAGTTAAAAAAAAAACCCCATTTATTTAAAACAATGAAATTACGAAGACGATAAATTTTGATGTTTACTTTTACAGAAAGTCAAAGAATTGCGAGGTGAAGAATCAAACGAATACAAAATCATCAGCGACGCCATGCGAATGGTTTGGAAAGGTTTGCTGCATGAGATCAAAAATATTGATATCACTTCGGTAAGTTAGAATGGTTTCATTATTACAACTGGTCCATGTTACTTTGATGGGCGTCCAGGTTTCTGGTGGGTCTATAAAAGAGTAGGTTTAGATTCTAGATTACAATTTTTGCTTAGGCTTAGGCTTAGGCTAGGCTTAGGCTTAAGCTTAGGAACTCATTTTTGCAGCGCTTAGGCTTAGGCTTCATCTTAGGAATACGCTTAATCTACTGTTACGCCCCTAAAAGTAACATTGGCCATTAAAACTGTAGCCCATGTAAGTTGAGGTACATACCATTTCTGGATGGAACACCGAAAGAAAGTACGCTCATGTACTAGACTAATTTTTGCCCTTAGACTTAGGCTAGGCTTAGGCAAAGGAACATGCTTATACTACTAACTGTTACGCCGCTCCTCAACAAAATGTTTCTATTAGTAAATAAGTAGTTTTGTCTGCAGCGAACCCAAGTTTTGACATTTTGAGTGTTAAAACAGTTGCTTACCCCTCTTTGGATAGAAAAAGTTCAAACTGTTACACGTACTGAGTGCATTATTTCGCGACACTGAACGGGCCCGGCTAAATATTTGTGGAAATGAATTTAACTCGTGTTTTTCTGTATTTGTGGTATTTTGTAGACGGAAGATGTGGAAACTGAAATCACCATTGATGAATGGCTCAAAATGTGGGAAAAATACAATCCTAAACATTTGCAGATCTGGCAATGGGAATACTTGAAATACATGTTCTTCCTTCTCGATAGCAATGGTATGTACTAGTCTGCCAGCTTTGTGCAATGCGGCAAAGTTAGCGAAAACACAAAAGTTTCAATGCAAATTTTCTTTTCATAAGAACGAAAAACAATCAATCACGTGTATGTCCTATGAAATTTTTGTAAACAAAATTATACTGAAAATTTGCCCAAAATACGTATGTGGGGCGTTCCAGCTTTAATAATGTAAAAGACACATCAATTGCAAAGGTTTCAACCAAGACTACTTTTACCAGAAACTAAAGACTGTTTCAATCATAAATGTTTTCAAGCATTTAATCGGGCTTAGGTTCACGACTATGTTTAGTAGACAGGCCCGTATAGTTAAACACGAACCAATCGTTCTGTATAACCATCTGCCCACCGTTTCAATAGCTGTCTCTCACTCTCAGCATTACATAGAGACAGGGCCGGGGCAGCTACCCCCCATTCCCCCCATTTGGAGAGGCCCAACCTTTAAACAGGACCCCACCCTAACCCGTTGAAAGGCCCCCACCCCGGAATTTGGTGGGGACCCCACCCTGAAATTTGGTGGGAGCCCCCAACCCTGCCTGCTCCGGCAGTTCATAGGGAATACAAACAACTGGTCGGAATTAATATTTTAATTGTACGCATTATTGTTGCAGGAGATAAAGTCATTGACAAGGAAGAATATGCCAACGTTTTGAGTATGTTCGGAATCAGCAAAGATGATGCCTCAACCAGCTATGACAAATTTATCACAGTAAGTTGCTATAATTAAGTGGACAAGAGCGTAGTTTGAGCCAAACGTTTTAGAGGATTTAAAACCCGGCCTTTGTGATTTTTATCACGGTTTCTTTAAGTACTTTTTCAGTTTAGAGACAAAAAAGCTGTTTTGTACGTTTTGTTGAAAGTAACCCTTTTCCCAAAATGCTGGCTACACGTCTGCGCAAAAATATATATAGATCAACATAAAATACACAAATAGCTTTCAAAATTTTATAGTAAAATACATGATAGCACTGTAGTTAAGACCACATTTTGCACATGCATATTGCACCTATAACCAGTTAGCGATAGGTTTTCAAGCTGACGAACGCTTCCAGCTACAAGCCTCAAGTTTCACACAGAAGTAGAACAAATCAAATGCAAAAAATGTGCTGAATTTCGAAACTAATCATTCACTGATGCGAACGTAAGATCTATTACCCACTATTGATAAGTTGCTCGCTGCGCACATATGAAAATATATTCGGGCTCATATCTAAGAACAACTTTCAGTATACGTAGATGCTTCAGGAAATAAGAAATATGAAACTTTCTTGTTCAATTGCCTATTTTCAGATAGACTATATTGAGATATTTCGGCAGGGACATATTGCGATTTCCGCTAGTTTATTTTTCAAAATGGTTTTCGTTCATCGGAAATGTTTTCTAACAAATTTTTAACAAAAAATAATATATTTCGTTTTATTACCCGTCAACAGTGCAAAAAACTAAGCAACAAATTTGTATTTCAGAAAACACCGAACAAACAGTTGGATTATGGTGCGTTTGTTCGATTGTGGAACGAATATTTCACGTCGGAAAAAGCCGATTCCGCCGGCAATCATCTCTTCGGAACACCATAAATGCGCAAAGTTTGCTGTTTGACAAGAACTGTAAATCAAGCAGCATAAAAAATTGTTTTTAATGAAATATTTTAGAGTTTATAAATTAATACTAATCTTTGCCGTTTAAATACGCTATAAATTCTTTGTCCCATGTTACTTTTAGGGTCGTCCCGGTTTGTCGGGTCGCCCATGTTACTTTTAGGGTCGTCCCGGTTTGTGGGGCGGCCCATGTTACTTTTAAGGCCGTCCCGGGTTGTGGTGGGTCTGTAAAAGAGTAGGCTTTACATTCTAGACTACATTTTTTGGCAAGGCTTAAACTTTAGGCTTAGGCTTAAAAATACGCTTAATCTACTGTTACGGCCCTAAAAATAATATTGGCCAATTCTTTTTGTTATTGCACTGTTTGTTGCTCTACATTATTTTGCTTTTTCAATTTTATATCAAACTTCTCGCTATAATGCACCGATGTATTAATATTAATAATAGTTCGCTAGGATATTTTGTACAACACAGCGATTGCTCGAGAAACTGACTACGAAGTTTATACAGAGCATAGCATGAAATACAGTTTAATTTAGGAAAAATGGTTTGCGGTGATTATTTTGCTAACGGATATTTAAAAAAACATTAACGAGGAATTTTCGGCAGAAATGAAAATAGTTGACCAGTAAATTGAAAATCATTTAATTCGGTACTTGCAAACGTGTGTTTGTCTTTAAAATAATAAAACTACACTATGCTAGAGCAAACCAGTACTTTTATTGGTCGTAAAACGTTGAAGCGTTTGTTTATTTGAAGTCCAAACAGACGTGTGATGGTTTTGCAACGAGAACTTGCAGCTGCAAGTTTTATTAGTGACTTTTCGAGCAAAAGTTACGTTTACAAGTTCTTGTTGCAAAAACTTACACACGTAAAAGTTTCGGCTGCAAGTTCTCGCAACAAAAACGTCAGGCAAGCGTGAAATGGTCGCTACGCAATAATTATTTTGACATTTTAGGTAATTGAAATTAGTTCAGATACGCAGAATCGCTTGAGTTTTACAACGATTTTGATACAAAAAGCTAAATATATCCCTATAAATAAAATGGTCAGATGTGTACCAATCGAACGAATATATTGAAATTTATAGTTTCATGCATTTGACCTAAAAAATTATGTGTGCGGTGCTATTTCGGTGCCGCAAGTGACACAGCGGTAAGGATGGATTAAAGAAGATTAATGGTTTGGCCAATGGTTTGATACATCCGTCGGATCAAAACCAAAGCGGATTCAGGATCAACGGGAAGGGGGGCTGTTCGCAACTTATGTTTAATCACAAAATTGTTCCGAAGGCGGAAACCTGTATATAAACCAATATTGGCTGCAGATGCAGATATTACGCCTGGCTAGGAATACAGAAGACGTCTGTGAGAATTTAATTTGTAAAAACCTTTGAACGAAACGTTTGCGCCTGGGTCCATTTAAAGATCAGAAGTGGAACATTTCTCTGCGGGACTACAATAGAGTAAGCAGCGCTTAGGTTTAAGCTCACTCTTAGGCTTAGGTTTAGGTTCAGAAATAAGATTATACTACTGTTACGGTCTTGTTCTATACATTGGCAATGTTTATTTCGTTTGTCGTCGCTTTTATTTTTACCGTCTTTAGAGGATTTCATTTCCGTTCACAACAATGCCACCACTAAAATATACCTCAGCATAAGTTTTGTGTAAAAACGCTAAATCAATTTTAACCCTTTCTCACATGAATATTTTCTATTTCCCCTGAGACCTACGTTTATGCTAGAATTCGAACTCCAGTGACTGGAGTGGGAGGCGTATACCGTCACCACTCAGCTATAGGAGCTTGACGCTCTAGCCCGAGGGGGGCTCTCACGTCTTCTGATGATTTAGTACTATGTATACGTGTTGCAATTGTTAAACACGGTGCGATATATACTATTTAACATATATACACTGCGCTGAGTTGTCTACAGGCAACACAATGTGAGAAGGGGTTAATAACAGCAAAACTAACAGAATGTTCCTTATGGTTTCACGTGTCATTTCTATGAAGAAGACTTAGAATCTTTGCAGGCTCGTTTGCGTTCCCATCAGTTAACAACATTTCTGTAATCACCTATTGATTTTGCAGTGACGTTACTGTTCTGTTCAAACGTTTTGTTTAATAACGCGCTCCGAAACCTTTTTAATCTCGTGGGAAAATTTATGACGTCATTGTCGTGTTTCCAAGCTGCAATTATTGTCGTTGCAGTTGTTGTTTGTCGTCGCACCGGAGCAGTCGTGGTGGAAATCAAGTTCGATTGAAGTTCAATAGGATCGCTTCCAAATGTAACTATAGATGATTGATTTGATCGCTGTGCCTTATCCGGCGTATCGTGTTTGGTTCGCAACGAACTGTTCGCCTTGAATATCTTGGTTTTCGGATCACCGTTTGCGAAAGCTTGCAAATACACAGTTTTATTGTCGTTTTTAGACCTTGAGTGAATTGCAATGAACGAATTAGCAAGAATCGGAAGAGTTGCTGAAGTTGATGACAACGCTTGACTTCGATGTGAAACTTGTTTTGACTGTTCGTCTTCATGTGACGAATTGCGCAACCTCACATTCTGTGTTAGGCTTGTTTCGTGTGAGTTGGTTTTGCTTGCATTATTACTGTGTATCACAATAAATCGGTAATTTCCATTCGATCTGCTCAGTTGATTTTGTGGGATAGCAATTATTTCTTCGAGTTCTTCGGGACGTTTTTTAACGCTCACCGGTGGATCAATACTGTAACTCCAATGGATTTTAGAATTATTTTTGGCGTCTTTTGATAATGAAGACAACCGGCGATCGAGATCGGATTTGCTGAATAGTTGTTGCGGAACGGTACGATGAATTGTACCATTTCTTCGTCCAAGGTACCTTATGGGATACACTGATTTGGTTCCAGTTTGCATTTCAGTCAGATATGACGGATCAAGGATTTGATTTATAATTTTAGCTGGTTCGTTGTCTTCTGTACGCGAGTTTCCGGACATACCGGAAGTAACGATTTGAAATGCAGGCGTTGATTTTAGTTGTGTATTAAATTGAAGTCTAGTAAACCCGTGCGTTTTTGCGGCTCCGCCAGATTTCGACGGCGTTCCATTGTTGTTATTATCGAAGTTTGGGTGCTTGCCTTGTGCAAATTGCCCATTTTCTTGATTAAGTTTACCATCAACTACAACGGGAATCAACAGTAAACGCGTTTGACTCGTTTTACCGTTTGATTGTTCCTGCGATTTGCAGTCATCATTTGTACAGTTTGCCAATGCATCAAATATGCTCAGGTTACTTCCAGATGAAGCTAATTTCTTGAACCTTTCACGATTAATCAACTCCGTTGCTAACTTAACGAAAAGCGACGTTAAATTTATATTGAAATTTAATTTTTGTTCGCCAAGGTTTAACTTATTATTGTCGTTAGCCTGGTTCAAGATTGAAAATTGTTCACCTGTCTGCAGTCCTATCGGATCGACATGATTTACGAACCGTTGTTGGTTGTAAACCGCAGGCAGCGATTTATTCACACGATTTACGGCGTTGAAGTCTCGTGAACCGTTCGCTATTTCTGGCTGTGTTTCGTTTGGTTCGGCTGAAAGCTTTTGTGCATGACCTAAAATTTAAATTTTGCATTAATGCAACTCGTTGCCAATGAAATAGTTTACATGCCACAATATGACACATCTGCAGTTAAATTAGCAGGGCAAAAATTTTGCAAAAGTTGCGTTACCGAATCAAAATTTAACCCTTTAACTCATAGAGTATATATATTATGAACAACTAAATACAAGTAATATAAGGGCAACGCAGACACTGTAAGCAATGTTTAACAATTCTATGTACATGCACAGTGCAAATTCTCTACAAAACGTGAGAGCCCTCCTCGGGCTCGAGCGTGAAGCTCCTATAGCTCAGTGGTTATCGTAAACGCCTCCAACCCGAGTGACCGGGGATCGAATCTTGCCTTGCAGTCACATCTCATATGAAATCGAAAATATTTATGTGCGAAAAGGTTAAAGTGAAAACTCTGTTACGGATATGCGAAATATTTAAAATTTATACCGGAGCTGTTAGAAACTTTTAGATGCCCTGAAAAGATTGTTTTCCACCACCATTTCACGCTTGTTCTTGGCCGCTATATCTATTACAAACGCCCAAAACAATAATAAACCTGTTAAATCATTTAAATTAAGTTCACTAAAAATGGACGGGTACTTACCGGATATTTGGATATGAAAAACAGTGAAAAGTCGCGGTAGATACCTACAGAAAACAGCTCCTAGAACGGTTTTCGCGTCTAGTTAAGGTCAGGTAATCAAGATATTTCAATAATTTGTCCATCAATTAGATTTAATATATAAATATCACGATTGAAACGGGAAATTTTAACAATGGATCTTGAAAAGCCAAAATAATTCGGGCATGAAAAGGTATCGGATGCTTATGTTCAATTGCTAACCCATTTTTTGACTGTCTATAATAACGACTAGTACACATAGTTGCACAAATGTGCAACTGGACAAAATCTTCTCCGGCCCTAAGCTAAATTGTTGCCTGGGCCCCGCGTATTAACTAAACAAACTTAAAACAAGTTTTTTGGTTGGCTACCAAACAGTTCGTTCTAGTCAGCTAAATGGAACCAAGCTGGATTACGACTATCAAGTAACCAAACAGAAAACACGCAGCTTTACCAGACATAATTACGACTTGGGCTGCGACTTATATAAGCCCGTGACGCACCTACTGAGAACCTACCATGATATTCCGGTCGAAAATTTGCAACAGAACCGGGTCTTGTGGTTTCAGATGTAAATATCATGTGATGCGTATCATTCTTTCCAAAATACAGTTTCTCTGCCAAATTTGCGTTCTTTTGCACCTGCTTGTCCCAGTCCTGCTCGTTGTCTTCTTTTTGTTCGGAATATCGGTAATCATGGCTCAGCGGCTGGTGCTGTGACGTGACCTGATGCTGATTTTGATTCAACGTTTCTGGATATCGATTAAACTGAACTTTGTCAACGCCTACTTTCGCCCAAAACCGAAGCCTATCCACGCTGTTTGAGCTATTCTTCAACGTCATAATCTGTGAAATTTCTGGATGAAACGTTTTTTCGCTACTCCATGCTGATGTTTGAGATTGTCGAGTCGTTAAGGTAACATTTTGATTGAGAAGACTTTCTATACTTTTGTCAGCTTTCGTTGTTTCGATTGTTCGCAATAGTTTCCCATTGTTGTCGCGTCGTGCGCTATTTGGCGAAATCAGATCAAGTAAATTGTCAAGCCATACAACTCCAACAGAATTATCACTTTTATGTGATTTGTGAGCAAAACTACTGCCGGGACTGTGGTTGAAATCTTCAATTTCAGCATCGTTGCTCGTTTGGATTTGAGCAACTTCGCTGTCGATTAGCGAAATCTCGCTTGATTTTGGCAAACTGTTGACTGCCCGATGTTTTCGACTGGCACCAATTTCATCGCTAACATCATAAATACCATCCGAATCTTGATCCCGGCTTCTATCACCTATGTCTGTTTTATCTTTTGGGAGTCGAGCGTAATACTGAGTACCACTGCTCTGTTCGTTTGGGTATGGCGGCATTATTCTTTCATTTGTAATTTTGTCTGAATTTTCGAATATATGGTACTCTCGATTGAATCTGGTCTCCTGATGCACAGGCCAACCAAAGTTTGATGACAGTTTGCCGAAATTCGACGTGCCGGCAATAGGGTTTCTTCTGATCGGTATATTTCTTTTGCGTTGTCGAACCAGTTTTCTCAAATACCGCGGATGTGAAAGATTAAATATATTTTCTACCTTCAGTTGTGGAGTAAGATCCGTATGCGCTACACCATCCGTTGCGTTTGTCAAGCGTAACTGTCGCCTTAGTTGACTCGATAGAAATTGGTTATGAGTTTCAAACGGCGTTTTCAAATAAGGATACAGTTTTGAATTGTTCAGAGTGTTTGTTCTCGCTAACTGGCATGCGGTCTCTAGCGGAATGGCTATCGTTGACGGCATATTGGTAGGTTCAGCTGGAGGAACGCTTGCGATTTCGATGGGCCAGAACGATGACACATTTTTGCTAATTGTTCTATTGGGCAGCATCTGTTGTTGTTGTTCTGCAAACGGAATCGTCTGCCGTGGTTTAATAACGGTTTTCTTTAGTAAATTTGTAATCACAATTTCTTCAATTTTGCTCAAATCCAAATCTGCCAGTGAACCATGATCGTGTTCCCATTGTTCGAGCTCTCGTGCCGTCTGTAAGGCGGTAATGAACCGGATTGGAAATTCGTACAGATAGCGTGAAGAAGTTCGAGTCAGATTTCCGTCGTAAGTCAATTCTATGCCCTGAATCATTGACTGTAAATTGTTTTTGTTGTTGTTTTTGTTGTTTTTACTATTGCTATTATTGTTGTTGTTGTTAACTTTTAATCTTCCTTCACTAGAATTGGTATCTTTGGAAGGCCTCAGAACTTCCTTGGTTGTATGAGTTAACTTGGTTGTTGTATGACCTGCGGGCACATCGAATGGTTCGATCTTGAAATCGTTACCAGGTGGTAGACCTAACTTGGCTATTAGATACTTAGCTAATTCGGCGTTAGCTTCATCTTCAACGCGTTCTATTTCACTAGCTACTGATCTATTATTTGAAAACAAGGACCGCTGAAATGTTTTGTCTTGCTGTTGTGCCCTAGTGGCCTCTGCGACTAAATCATTTGGTAGGTCGCCTCTCCGATTAAGCTCAGCTGGTAAACCAACTCCTGACATTTCGTTTGAAACCGTCGTTTTGAGCTGTTCAGCAGAAAACGAGCGTTCATCTGACTGAAACAAACTTGGAATACCGCTTTGGATATGGATTGGAAACCCGAACGATTGTGTGTTTTCTGTCGCTTTGTTTGGTTTTATTTCAGCGTACACGGGAGCAAACCGTCCTGTTTGAGCCTTGGCATCAGATGTAGTTCTTCGACTAGCACCAGGATTGGCGTCCTTGTCTTCGTTATCGATTTTTTTCACATCTTGGCTATTGTTGCTGTCCGGATGAACGTCCCAGTCTGATATTAAATTTTGATAAGCTGACGGATCAACCAAAACGTACTTAAACGGATCGCTATATTTTTTCTTTGTTCTTCCCGACTTACTACGCCTGCCGTTATCGTTTCTTCTGCCACGAAACTGTACAAAAATACCTTTGCGTGGCCGTTTGCGCATATGACGCACGGGTAACTGTTCAGCGTTGCCATTCGACGGGGATTTCGTAGGTTGGACATCGACCTCTAATCCGCCGAGCACCAGAGCGATTCTATCTGACAAGTTAATCGCATCTGGAGAAAGATTCGGTGTGTCGAACAAACTGTGTCGGTGCGTTTGAATATTAATTTCCGTACCTTTTCTATTAATTAAATAATCAACGGGCTCGTTCGTTCGCATCTCTTCAGGCACAAATGTCGTTGCCAAACTGTTATTTCTCGCTCCGCTGTTTTCGATATACGCTTCTATCAAGTGCATCGTTTGTTCGTTGCGTTGCGGTGAAATCGTATTATTATGTTTGCTTAGCATTTTGCCCATAAGTATTTCTTGTCGATTAACAGCTTCGGTGACAGCATACGCTTGTTTATCTGGCTGTTGAGTTGTAGCAGCGACAGTTGTGGCAAAGACTACGTCGTCCGTTGCCGATAATGGCTGAAACCGACTATCGGTAACTGAAAATCGGTCAAACGGTGACAGATCTGGTTCAGCGGTTTGAGCTTCAGGACGTACAGTCGGGGTTTGCGGATCTCCAGTACGATTTGGTGATGGATTAAATTGCGAAAAGTGGCCTGAAAGTATACAAAGAATATATACAAACAGGCTCGGGTTGGGAATCTTGAAAGAAAATTGCAATCAAACCCCATGACTATTGATAAACGTCACTAACGTTCTCGATATCCGTTGTAAAACCCGAATTATCTAGTGCAGTTGTAGTTCATTTACCTCTAACAAGTTGTTAGTTTTTTAGGTTTTAAGCCTAAGCATAAGCGTATAAGCCTAAGCCTAAGCCTTAGCCTAAGCGTAAGCCTAAGCCAAAACCTAAGCCAAAACCTAAGCTTAAGCATAAGCCTAAGCCTTAGCCTTAGCCTAATCCTAAGCCTAAGCCTAAACCTAAGCTTATGCCTAAGCCTAAGCCTAAGCCTTAGCTTTAGCATAAGCCTAAACCTAAGCGTAAGCCTAAGCCAAAACCTAAACCTAAGCTTAAGCATAAGCCGAAGCCTGAGGTTGTTTGGGTCTGCAGTTTCCCGGGTGATGATGTAATTTTGAGGTCTCTAGGGTACCTGTTTTAGTTTCATTCATTTATGACCCCTGTGTATCTTTTAGCAACCGTAGTATTTAGACG
Organism: Enoplolaimus lenunculus; assembly: GCA_030248215.1. Classification (NCBI taxonomy): domain Eukaryota; kingdom Metazoa; phylum Nematoda; class Enoplea; order Enoplida; family Thoracostomopsidae; genus Enoplolaimus; species Enoplolaimus lenunculus. The sequence goes on along the minus strand of JASANG010003398.1, from coordinate 21,064 downwards.
GTGGCCCCGTTTTCACAATTGTGATTCGTTTCGAGTGAATATTACATTTTTGTGGTATGAAGATGTTTTCGTGTTGCCGGAAGCGTATTTTTCAGGCGAATTTTGTGTCTGAAGTTTTTATTAAGGCAGCGTTTCTACTTAGATAGACTGAGGTTACAGTCGTCGCCTGTTGAAGCAGATTTAGGCGTGGCTCTGGCCTAGTCGTAAGTGCACACGAGCTTGATGCAGCTGTATCGATGTGCCACATTTGTTGGGGATGGATGGTCAACCGGCCCCTGGCCCCTGCCTTGATCAAATCAATACTTCGGTTTCAGTTGGTCCCGGTAGGGTGGGATGGGCTTGCATCCCTAGCATTTGTAGGTTCTGGTCTGGTTTTTATATTCTTCTGTGCGTGCATAAGCTTATGGATACACAATCCCCTTGTGCGGTGACCTTGGGCGGGCCTACCCCCGTCAGAACATGGGTGTGCTTTCCCCTCGCTCAGCTTAAAAGTTTACCGTCGTGAGTTTAGTAGGTCGAGGGAAGGCGGCTTCTTTGTTCTTATATTTTGGTTTAAAATTGTTCAGCATTTAGAAATATGAATAAATCATTTACTTTGGTTCAACATGCGAGCTAGCTTTTCGCGCAGATCAAATCGAACCAACGCTACATAATACTTCGGAGTCGCGTTGCGTGCGTTATCTTCGGTCAGCTCGGCGATTTGTACGTTTGAATCTACACCACTCGTTGTAATAACACCATCTTCGTCATTATTATTATTATTATTATTATAATTATTATTATTATTACTGTCATTATTATTATTGTTATTATTATTATTAGTATTATTATTATAATTATAATTATTACTATCATTATTATTATTGTTATTATTATTATTATTGTCATTATTATTATTATTATTGTTATTATTATTAGTATTATTATTATTATAATTATAATTATTACTATCATTATTATTATTGTTATTATTATTATTATTGTCATTATTATTATTATTATTGTTATTATTATTATTATTTTTGTTATTATTATTATTATTACTATTATTATTACTATTATTATTATTATTATTATTATTTTGATCGCTTTTTATCATAACCAATTGGCGATTGGACTTATTTGTTGCACCTGTTTCCAGAATAGTGGCGGTCGTAGTGTCTTTTGAGTTTCCAGATGCAAACAACAGTTGATTGCTAAGAAACGTTCCCAGTTTCGCCTGTGACGCATATTTTGGATGGTGCAGATTTGCAGATACCGTTTTACCAGCGTGACTGCTTGAAGTTTTGCTATTTTCGCTCTGTTGTTGAATATCCAGTTCAGGTTGAGTTTCAAATGTCATAGGCGGCTTGGTGTACTTTGAACTCGATCCGACCGCGCTGGCTTCGCTTATTGGCGACTGTACGAGTAGAGAAAATGGAGGTTGCCATCCGACAGTGTCAACGTCTTGATCAGATTGCAACTGAGCCACTTGCGCGTTGTTTTGACTGCCGAATAAATTGCCAAACGTTTCAAAGCCAGTTCTGGGAGTTGCAGTTCGCACCGATCCGGAGCCGGCGTTTGGTTGAGGTTCGTTTGGACGGCGTCTTCGACTACTCACACTCCAATGTGGATGCTGTTGCCGCATAATTGCGTCGTACATCTTGCTTGAAAATATTTCGTTGGTCAGAACGAAATCTAAAATATGTTTTACACTGTATATCATGACACGGCTTTTACTGCTCAAAGATAACGACTAAAATATAGAATGTCTAAGTTTTGACACAACGCAATTCTCGACAAACCATAAGTTACGATTAGGCGGGCAGAAGTGCGGAATTTGGACCCCCTAGGAATTTAAAAAAATAGTTCGTTTTATAGGCTTCGACGCGCTGAGTTTAACGGTGCAATTTTTAGCGCTGCAGGGTCCCCGGTTCCATAGTTATGGCTTTAAAAAATTTAAGTTTTACCATGTAAAACATGTATAAACAACGATTAAATTTGTGTTAAGAATAAACCTGGTTACGCTTATATTTTACGAACATATGACTTACAGATACTTTCTGTTTCAATCTGTGTGTGTTTGCACTATAATTTCGAGAGTCATAACTACTGAACCGTTCGTCATGCGGCCATAAAAATGGTACCGTTGAATTCAGCTCGTCGAGATCTATACGATGGATTACTTTTTATCAAAATTTTATGAGGGGTCCAGATTTCGTACCTCCGATGTTTAGGCGATCGTTAAACAAGGGTAACAGATCCCACTTCTGTGGCCGAGATAGTGCTCCTTGGTTTCAGGAACGCAGCAAGAAGTAAAGCGGGTAGTTTTCGCGGCTGGGCCATCACATTTTTTGGATCAGCTGATGCACCCCTGTCAGTGACAAATCGCAACGATTTCATTAAACGTGCGGTGAAAAAATAAGCAAATGTCAACGAATCTCTTGGGTCATTAACACAATTCGCTAACCTTTCAGCAGATTTTGATGTTCTTGTGCGCTGTCCCATTTCAAGTCTTGGCGATTTTTCTGAACACCACCAACGGATGGATATTGTGCAAGATTTGTTAATCCTCTACCGAATTTAATTCGCCCGTCAAACTCCGATTCTTTACGTTTAACGTCATATGGCACAGCTATTATTTTCGGAATCGTGAATAAAACTGTCAAAGATAATTGCCAAACGGGCATGTTGACGCAGTTTCCGTCATTGCTAGCCAAATCTGATACCAATGCTTGCTGTAGCGTTTGCAAGTACAATTAATAGCATAAGTAATTATGGGTAAGTCTTGTCAAATATTTTTAACCAGTCACACATATTTGGAATATTTGCTTAAATTGAGAATATATATTAATATATTGTAATACAGAACTATTTTTCGTTGATTTCACAATAGGAAAATAGAAAGCGCTAATTGCAATTCGTTTGGTTATTGTCACGCATAGAGGTCAAAGAAAGCAAAGAGTTCATTATGAGGCTTGCGCTGTAGCGGCGAAACTGTAACTTCGTTAGCAGATTGCAGTTTATGCTCGCGTTCAATTGTTTTAAATGAGAACCATCTTCAACATTCTACCAAAGTAAATTTTCGGCATATGTATAGAACAGGGCCGTATCGTTTGCCGGAGGGGCTATAAATAGAGTCGATTTAAGCTTTCAATTTTTTTGCTTAGGCTTAGGCTTAGGATAAGGCTTAGGATTAGGATTAGACTTAGGAATAGGCTCATCCATACGCTTAGGCTTACGCTTAGGCTTAGGCTCTGGTACATTTTTCTTCAATTTATAGAATTGAATCGCAAATAATGATGCATAGCTCGGCTTTTAAGCTTTCAAATCGGTATCAGACTCAAACCGCACGAATTGAATGAATTAACTTTAACTAACTGTTACCTTTAAATATGGTGCATAATTTTGCAATGTTCACCTGAAGAATCTATGTAAGAATCTGACACAAATATTATCGAAATAGTCAAAACATTGTAAATGCTTGAATGTTCTCAACTCATTACAACTGATTGTACAAGCTAGCAAAAAGTATTAGGCATGATTATACAATCCGGAAATAAGCCCATGTAAAGATCAGTGGCGGAACGTTTTTCTGTGGTACTAGAAAAGAGTAAGCTTAAGCTTTAGACAATTTTTTTGCTTGGCTTAGGCGTAGGCTTAGGCTTTAGAAATATGCTTATAATACTGTTCCGCCCCACATTTTCCCGGAAATAAAATCGTTACTACATTGGTGAAAAATAGACCGCAAACAAATCTATTCGCATGTATTAGCAATTTTCTAATTGCACTCTTAGTATGTGTAAGTACAATGTGTTTATGAAGTTTTAAGGTGACTATATTAATTTTAGAAAAAAACAACAGGCTTCATACCAGATATACAAACAAAATTTAAACATTTCATCCGGTACTTAAACGACTTAGCGCATAAATGCCTCTAAATGCTCAACTGTTTTAGTTTACGCAAGAGTTAACCAAAACAAAACGAAACGAAAATATAATTCTGGAACACAGATGCTGATAAAATAGTGACAAAAATAACGGCGCATGTAACTTTAACGATCGTCCAGGTTTTGAGTGGGTTTATAAAAGAGTAGGTTTAGATTCTAGATTACATTTTTTTGCTTAGGCTTAGGCTTAGGGACTCGTTTTTGCAACGCTTAGGCTTCGGCTTAGGAATACGCTTAAGCTACTGTTACGCCCCTTAAAGTAAACATTGGCCAAAATAACAAAGAGTAATGAATGCAAAGACTATACGCTGTTGATGAAAAAATTATTTGGTTGTTGAAAGTATTCAAAACAGAACAATATGTTTTTCTTTTAAGAGACGGTTTCGCTCAATTTGAGCAGCTGTTGACAATTACCACCGAGCACACCTCGGTGGGTAAAACCACTCAACGATAATAGTGAAAGTTGGGTTTGTTTTGATTTCACGTACAATAATACATCGATACCACCACAACTGTGCCAGAACAAAATTGCAACTGTTGTTGACCCAGAAATTGGAGTCTTTTTTGCGTCATTTCAAATAAAGTGAAAGTATTGAACAGAAAAACTTTTACACACCTTTATTGAACATTAAAATACTTAAAATTTTTTTTAATTTTTCGCAACGCAACAGGATTTAGATATTCGGATAAAGTTGTTGAAATTCTTAAGTGATCTTTGTTATAGCAGTTTTTAAAAAAGCGACTCTTTTATAGCATGAAGCGAGATAAAGGTTAAATTATACTTTGAATGGCCCATGTATATGCTTATAATACAGTTCCGCCCCTGTTCTTTACATTGGCCGATGTTTATACACAGCGGAGCATGCAATCAAGTTTAATTAAGAACAAATGGTTTGCGGTGATTATTCGGCTAACAGATATATATAAAAAACATTAACGTTGATTTTTTAGCAGAAGTGAAAATAGTTGACCAGTAAAAATTGAAAATCATTTAATTCGGTACTTTGCAAACGTGTGTTTGTCTTTAAAGTAAAACTACACTGCGAGTAAACGCGGGCACGGGTAAGAAAATTTCGGCCAATGAACACAACAGGGACGGAACAGTATTATAAGCTTACTCCTAAGCCAAAACCTAAGCCTAAGAATGATCATATTCCTAAGCCTAAGCCTAAACCTAAGCCTATGCGTAAGAATGAGTTTATTCCTCAGTCTAACCCTAAGCGTAAGCGTAAGAATGAGTTTATTCCTAAGCCTAAGGTAAGCCTAAGGATAAGAATTAACATACTGCTAAGCCTAAGCCTAAGCTTAAGCCAAGCAAAAAATAGTCTAAAGTTTAAGCTTATTCTATTCTAGTCCCACAGATCAACGTTCCGCCCCTGATTTTACATGGGCCAAAATTTTAATTCGGGTATACCCGCGGGTGCCTCACAAATAAAGCAGGTTGCTAAGATTATGCTTCTAGCTGAATTAGGCCCATGCACGCGGGAATACTTTTTAGGTACATGTCAACAAAAACTTTTCGAGCGCAGCTTATCATATAGCATTTGGAGAATTTCTTCGCGGTATCTTTAGAGGTTATATTTTTCTTTGTCTTGGAACAATATGTTCACAAGTTTTCTGAATGAAATCTTTGGACAAATTCCGACCAAACCATAAAGAAATGTATGATTATACTATCTTAACTACAATCCAAGAGTCAAGATAACCAGCAGTTATGGTTTGCTGGGGTTCGAAATGGTGATTCGACCGCTAGAACACCGAGTGCCGTGCTTGTCGTGTGTGTATATTTGTACATAATAAAAGCTATCACGGAATCGTAGCCCGACAACTCGTCGAGCGACAAACTGTAAATCCGAAATTTCTTCGACTCGACACTTTGTCGTCCATAATTATTATGCTCAGGCTTAAGTTTCGGCTTGGGATTACACTTAGGATTATGCTTACATTTATTAATAGGTTTTGGGATGCTTTTAGGCGACAAGTTGTCTGGCGACGAATTGTGCCAAATTCATAGTAAAACTTGATCGAACAATTTTACTGTCTTATTTTTTGCTTCTTTTGTACTTAATATTTCTGTGCCATGAGATTAGCATAAAAATCAAACATCTTTTTAATTTGTATTTATTTTTTTTTGTTTCCGCAATTTTACTATTCGTTTATACACTGGTAATTGCCAATCGTTATTATGCGTTCCAAATACTCACTTTTTTTCTAATGTAAAGAACAGGGGCGGAACAGTATTCCTAAGCATAGCCTAAGCCTATGAATGACCATATTCCTAAGCCTAAGCCTAAGCCTAAGCGTATGAATGAGCATATTGCTAAATCTACTTAAGCCTATGCCTAAGCCAAGGAAAAAATTAGTCTAAAGCTTAAGCTTACTCTTTTTCAGTCCCACAGAAAAACGTTCCGCCCCTGATGTTTACATGGGTCATCAATTCTCACGACAATTCCAGTAACATACAACCAGCTCTACATCCAGGAATTGTTAGAAGACAGATAAGACGATTTCTAGGCAGGCAAGTACATAATCTGAACAGAGGCCCGTAGACGGTTCACCTTGCTGGGGGCTTAAAATTATTCAGGAGGGGTATACAACGGTTTTCGTTGACTTACAAGCAAGGTTGAATATTTTCTAAGGGGCGTATAATTTTTCCAGGTGGTTTATCTCCCTCAACCCTCTTGGCTACGGGCCCATCTAAATACGAAATTCTTTTAAATCCTGCCAAACGATTTTCGGCTTAACATGGTATCGATGTCAGTAGGCGGGACAGCACAATCCTCACGTCATCCGTAGTTGTGGCACTGTAACCCGCTGATCTCAGAAGCTGAGCACATTTTCGAAAGCAAGCTGATGCTTCGAATGCTTGTTTGTAAGAGATGGAAACATGATTACGCTTAATTTTTGATAGAAGGCACAAGGCAGCAGTATCAGCTAAACTTTAAATCGAAGTTTCAAATCCACTTGGTCTCTACGACCGATAAATACGTCTGTCTTCGTCTTTCTTGGGATCAGTTCGTTGAACGAAGCTCCAGAAGGGAATGCAGCAGCCATGGCACATGAACGACGCTGTCCGACGCTTTCAAGAGCTCAAATCCCAACGAGCGTTCAACAGATTTCAATATTTTAAACAACGCCGAGTGAATCATGTGTGACAATGAACCGCTGTCAACGTGAACTCCGCAATAAACACCGTTGACAACGATTGTGCCTGATTCAGTGACTGGGCTGTAAATTCCTTTGGCGACATGATTGCGAATATTGACAATGCGCGTCGTTTGATCAAAGGCTGATGGTTGTTCACCGCTGCTTCTGTTGTTACGTAGAACCATGACACAACATCCAATCGTTGCATCTTTAGCCTTTAAATGTCAAAATTAAAACGCTATTTTCAACTTTTAAATAGTATTTTTAAACAGTTTTTAAGCGGAAAAACACTAAAATTGATAAAACTAAATGTAGAATTCTGAATAGTTAGTTTAATCAAGAGTGGATGATGCGTACTTCAACAAGAGTATGCAACTGGGTACATTCTGTGTAAATGTACCCGGCACGCGTTGGGTTTTTGACCAACCCCTCAGTTTATTTAGAGGGGGTAACCAGTGCGAACCATAACACTTTATGTATCCGGCAACAAAATTATCCGCTAATAGTTTAATTTCGGGTTATTGCATGTGACAGTGAGCCCCCACCTATAAACAAGGGGGTCGGCTAAAAACGCAACGTTCGGTGGTACATTTTGTACCATGCGGAACCCCAAGAGTTGTACACTCTTGTGTCATGCACTCTTGGTTTACGCAAGAGTCGATGATCAATGTTACAAGAGCGGCCCGATTAGTAAAAATTGTATGGTACAAAATGTACCACAGGGCGCTGCATTTTTGGTCGACCTTTCTTATTTAGGAGGAAGTTAACGCTTGGAATGTAGTATTCGCATGGTTTTAGTCTAAGGGAAGCAACTTTATAAAATTGAAATATTTCATCAGCTGCAACTGAGAGAATCGGTAAAATTGACGCTCTCGTGAATCAATTAGGAGATGGGCCAAAACTGCAACGTGCGCTCATTATTTATTAATTGGACGTTTCAAATTTAGTTATGGACTTGTTCTTCGCAATTTGGGATTTCAGAAACAAATGAGCTCACCGGAGCCATGAACCGATTGAGCTCCTGGTTCCCTATATGTCGATTCACAAAGTCACACGGCACAATAGGCAATAGATGATTTGGGGTCAGCGTTACGTTATGCCCACTTTCGGTCAATAACGTTATGAAATGAGCGATTCTGTCTGGTTCACGATGAATGAACCACTTTACTGGTTCGAAACTGTGTGCGCCAAACGTATCCGAATTTGTAAGAACCTGGAAATTGACAGATAAAATATTACAAAATTATATGACTACATTTGGCTCTTATAAACTTCCCTCACCAGTTAAAGCCTTTCACTTGAGTCTAAACCCGAGCGAGATCTAATTCGGCACCTAAGTCTAAGCCTAATCTACTGGCTAATACATTTCTATTGACAAATTTAAAGGTCCAATCAGACAAGAGAATCTCGGCAGGAAATTGAAAATAGGAACAGAAGGCATTCGAAACATATTTGTCTGTTCTGTTATGCTAAAATTGGCAATTGGGGGTTTTGATAAGCCAATTTGAATATACAACGTGAATGATAACGGACTGTTATTTATTTTTAACCCACGTTCCGCCTCCCTTTGTTACTGATATATATCCGGTATTGCAACTATCCGCTGAATTAAACGTTTTTTGCCTTGCATTAAAATCTTGAGCGATAATGCAAGATTGTAGTTTGGAATGTTACTTTCAAAGCTAAGTATGCTTTAAAGTTTCGAACTCAACTGTATTTGGTCCTGGAGTCATTTATGCGCTACAATATGGGATAATTGACATTTATGGACTCTAATCAGGGCTTAGGCACTCTATTCGCTTACGACTCTTATTAGGGATACGGAGTCCTATTGATTGGGACTCAAAAGGAGGACCACCCTCTTATTTCCCCCTCTTATTCGAGTCACTACAGTACGGCAACAACTCTATATTTGACTTACAGGATCGTTGATTTGAACATCTTTCATCGGTTTTAGTTTTTCAGGCGTCAATACCATGTCATTTTCACCAAAACACAGCTCACCGCCTGACGCTGTAAAATGCAATTGACAGCGGGTTCTGATTTTATTTCCTCCAATTGGGATATAGTTTATTAAAACGGCCCATGTAAAGATCAGGGGCGGAACGTTTTTCTGTGGGACTAAAAAAAGCTTAAGCTTTAGACTAATGTTATGTCATTTTCACCAAAACACAGCTCACCGCCTGACGCTGTAAAATGCAATTGACAACGGGTTCTGATTTTATTTCGACCAATTGGGATATAGCTTATTAAAACGGCTCGTGTAAAGATCAGGGGCGGAACGTTTTTCTGTGGGACTAAAAAAGCTTAAGCTTTAGACTAATGTTTTGCTTCGCTTATGCTTACGCTTAGGCTTAGGAATAAACTCATTCTTACGCTTCGACTTAGGCTTAGTCATACACTGCAAAAAATGGTGAGTCAAATTGACTCTCCGAAATAGACTTTTCCTGACTACACAAACTGAGTCAAATTTGACCCCGTCAGAGTCAAATTTGGCTCATTCAGCGATTCAGTGAATCGAATTTGACTCTGGCGGAGTCGTATTTTGACTCAGTTTGTGTAGTCAGGAAAAGCCTATTTCGGATAGAGTCAATTTGACTCACCATTTTATGCAGTGTAGGCTTAGGCTTAGGAATACGCTCATTCTTACGCTTAGGCTTAGGGCTTAGGCTTAGGCTTAGAAATAGGCTTATAATACTGTTCTGCCCCTGTTCTTTACATTGGCTATTAAAAGTTGAGTTTTTGCTAAATTTATTATTTGTTTCAGAGCCCGACTGTCAGCGTATATCATCGTCTAACCAGGTTATTAATTTGTCAACTTTGCGGCTTACCGAATGTACCTAATTGCGGGAAAATTGCCTACTATTACTTTGAAAAGTGGGTTTGGCTCGTTAATTGTTGACTTTATCAGATTTAACAGTGTAGTCGTACTGTTTATTTGTGGCAAATACCTTTATGGATGCCATATTATGTTATTTTTCGCTAGAAACATAAAAACCTATCGGTAAAATGTACGTTTAATATGTTTTCACACCGCATCCAGAGCCGACAGAAGCGCGCCCCTCAAACTACCCATTCGAGGGACCCCGACTTCTGGTGGCCCCAGATGGAGCGGTGAGACATTTTATTGCGGGATCTCCTTGGTCTTTTTTGGTGAGAGCCTGACGTTTGTAACGCAGACCTTGGCCGTATTTGGTATATACTGTATTGACCCGAATAAGAGGGGGAGGGGTAATAAGAGGGGTCCCCATTTTGAGTCAGAATCAATTGGAGTCCGTATCCCTAATAATAGTCCGTAAGCGGATTGAGTCCCTAATCCTTAATTAGAGTCCATAAATGTCGAATAACCCTAATTGTAGCTCATAAATGACTCCAGGACCAAATAATTTGAGTTTGAAACTTTAAAGCGTACTTAAATTTTGAAAGTACATTCCTAAGTATAACCTTGTATTATCGCTCAAGCTATTGACACAAGACAATAAACGTTTAATTCAACGGATAATTGCAGTACTCGTTATATATCAGTAACGAAGGGTGGCGGAGCGTGTGTTAAAATAAATAACAGTCCGTAACCGAATAACAAGGGGGTACCCTCTGGAGAGGCCAAATAAATATCAGCCCCCCCTTATTCGGCTCACTACAGTATGTACAGAGTTACAAAAAATGTAAATATAAATTTCTAAAATCAAATAATAATTACCACTTGACACGTAAGTTTTCGAAAAACTATCACTAGGAATGATATCACGTGGCAGAGTTCGCGGCCGAATCGTTGAAGTTGTTGTTGTTGTGCTACTGCATTGCAAATAACACTGCGTAACCAAATAACCCCAGCTATAACCAAAATAGCGTAACGTAACATGTTTGCTACGTCGAAAACAATGTCAATTGTTACTGTTATCGTGGCTCTTGTACGCATTCCCTCAAAATTAAGATTCTGGCTTAGGTTTAATTATTGGTAATTGTTTCATAAACCTGATCCTAAGCTTACGTGTAAACGTGTGAAAAGTTGGCCCATGTAAAGATTAGGGGCAGAGAGTTTTTCTGCGCGACTAGAATAGAGTAAGCTTAAGCTTCACACTATTTTTTGTTTGGCTTAAGCTTAGGCCTAGTTTTAGGCTTAGGAATGAATATATTCATTCAACGCTTAGGCTTAGGCTTAGACTTAGGTTTAGGCTTAGCTTAGGCTTAGGCTTACGCTTAGGCTTATGCTTAGGCTTAGGATTAATCATTAGTAATTGTTATCATAAACCTTATCCTAAGCCTAATTGTAAATGTATGAAATGTTTACCGCTAATGGCTAACTTTGGCTATACGTTTTGTAATCACAAATGGTATAAAAGCATATACGTTTACTGCTAAATTACAGTACCACTGCACCTTTGCTCAGCAGCAAAACGTATAAGCTACAGGCACGCGGAAACACGTGTGTCTGGGCAAAGGCAGCAATGAGGGGCCGATGGGGCACCCTCGTATTGGTTTGAGCTGGCAAAATGTTTGAATCCTCAGTCTAAAATTTGAATTTTTCGACCATTCTTGTAAAAATTTCATAACAAATTTTGCGATTCGCGCATCAACTTAAATATCCTTTTACAATTTCAGCTAACTTTCTAGAGGAATGTCACCGTATGAACTTCCATTTTCACTGTTGAAATTTACGTCCCATAACTTTTTGGGGGCACCTCGAACTTTTGTTCATCGCTCTAGAACACACCCACGATGGATCAGGGTATAGGTGCGCCATACGCTTGTCTTATCACCATCATTGCGCGTAGGCTGTAAGACAGCCTTATTAGACAAGAAATATTGTCGTCCTCAAAATTTCCACACCTGACCAAGATCTGAAGGTGTACAGGACACACGGCTATTACCATCGGGTAAAAACATATTAACCTTACAAGACAATCCAACGAATGGAGACCAAAAGTAAACGGTCTTTGATTTGAACTTTTCTTTTGCGTGCAAATAAATGAATTACGTCTAAAACTGAAACCGCATCTTTTGGCTACAATAATACATCCAAAAGTTTCATGAAAGAATAAACTTACGCAGTTTTTTGAATAAATTTGATGTATCGCGAAGGATTTGCATTGGTTAATGGAACTGCTAATCGGAACACATCCGCCTGAAAATAGGTAGACACAGTGGTGGATCCAGGATTTCAAAATGGGGCGGGGGGCAAATTTCACAGGTAATAAACTTATTTTTGACCCACACACAAACCACGAACTATTGTCACAAAATTGCTATATAATTTTTGTCGAGATGCAGTTGGGGGATGGGCACGGCCGGAGTGGCCCTCCCCATGGATCCGCCATTGGGTAGACACACAATATATATCAAGCCAGAAGTTGAGCCACAAACGTTAAAATTCTATAAATATACTGGCATTGTATTCCAGAATTCATACGTCCGAGATTCGAACCTCATCACAATTGCAGCAAAATGTTCGCGAATGTATTTATGTTGTACTGTGTTAAGCCCTGTTCACACGTACAAGTTTTTGCTGCGAGTAGTTGCAACTGCAAATTGCACGCAGAACTTGCATTTTTCATTACCCAATGAGAAAGCGGCTGCAATGAATTCAGTGAACTTGCATGGTTGTTCACAGTTGTGAACTAAATTCGTAGCTATGATTTATTAATGAATTATTTGCAGCTGCAAGTTTTTCGAACGGAATTTTAGACAAAACTTGCATGTTCATGTTGCAGCTGCAAGTTCTCGCAGCAAAAACTTGCACGTGTAAATAGGGCTTAAACTTTACAATTACCTTTTTGCCAGAAGTATCATTATGAACTATTCTATTTGAATCGCAAAATTCGTAAACACTTTCTTGTGGATCAAATTGAAGCTGACAACATTGCTGAATGACGTCACTAAAACAAAAAAACAATTATAATCAATTTCATAGTCAAGTATTTGCTATTTATAGGCCCATAGCCGAAAGGCTGTGTCCGAAATAGACTCTACGTAACTACACAAACTGAGTCAAATTCGACTCCGCCAGAATCACATTCGACTCACTGAGCCGCACGTTTGACTCTGGCGGAGTCGAATTTGATTCAGTTTGTGTAGTCCCGTAGATCCTATTTGTAACGAGTAGGAACATATTTATACTATAGTAACGTCCCTATTCTAGAGCCGGATCGTTTCCCGCAGGGGCTATAATAGAGTCAGTTTAAGCTTTAGACTAATATTTTTGCTTAGGCTTAGGCTTAGGCTTAGGCTGAGGCATACGCTTACGCTTAGGAATATGCTTATATACGCTTAGGAATATGCTTATATACGCTTAGGAATATGCTTATACTACTGTTCCGATCCTGTTCTATACATGGTTTCATTGGCCATTACTCTAATTTGGCCTGAACCCAGTTTACACATTTTTCAAGAATAAAGTTCTCGCAAACCAACTGGCTTAAAATCACAAATATTTTACCCAAATACTACGTTTCGTTTGGATCTTGATCGTCGTTTGGTGCCACCTTCACGCGCGTAGTATACATATCCGTATTGAGAACCAGGACTGCATGGAAATCCTGGGGTACAAACCTGTTCAAAGTATACATTGAATGGCCAATGTTTACTTTAAAGGGCGTAACAGTAGATTAAGCATATTCCTAAGCCTAAAGCCTAAGCATAAGTGTTGCAAAAAAGTGGTCGTAAAAACCTAAGCCTAAGCCTAAGCAAAAAATATAATCTAGAACCTAAACTTACTCTTTTATAGACTCACCAGAAACCTGGACGTCGCTTAAATTTACATGGGCCGAATAATGCACACGGCTACGTGCAAATCTAACAAATAACGCTGAAAAGTTCGAACTTAAGACTACGCGTAAGAATGAGCTTATATCTAAACCTTATGCCTACGCCTAAGCAAAAAATATTTAAAAATTAAGCTTACTCTATGGTAGAGTCCTGCAGAAAAACGTACAGCTACTGATGAAAGTTATAACAAACGCAAAACATTTATTGTGATATAATATGAACATACTGTAGTGACCCGAATAAGAGGGAGTGTCTGATGTTTATTTGGCCTCTCCAAAGGGTACCACCCTTGTTAATCGGCTACGGACTGTTATTTATTTTTAACCCCGCTCCACCACCCTTCGTTGCGCGTCAATCAGTAGCTTGAGCGATAATGCAAGGTTATACTTTAAAATGTTAGTTTCAAAATTTAAGTATGCTTTAAAGTTTTGCACTCACCTTTATTTTGTCCTGGATTCTAATTAGGGTTTAGAAACTCTATCCGCTTACGGATTCTTATTAGGGATCCGGACTACTGTTCATTAGGGACTTAAACTGGGAACCTCTCTTATTACCCCAATCCTCTTATTCGGGTCACTACAGTACGAATAAACTCGTAGCAACAAAACAGGCTTTCTTTCTTAGATTTTGGATAGGTTAATTTTGTTTAAATCTAGCAGTAAAAATGAAAATATTCAACTTCAAGTTGATCTCTGATACAATTTGAAAAAACACCTTGTGTACGATGCGTAGTTACGTTGGTTTTAGTGCGCGTTCAAACTAAAACTTACAGTCCAGCAGAAACGTATACAACGGGACGTATAGCGGAAATGAATCCAAAGCCCAAACTTATGAAAAGACAGCAAACCGGAGCAACGTTTCTAGATCCTAAAGATCCAATAAATTTCTTTTAAACATAACCTTATAATTCTTTTCCAAATAAAAGTTCGTCTGCGTCCATATGGTCCAGGATTCATTGCAAGCCGCAGACCAAGTTTCCTCTCGCTTGCCAAACTTCCGTTCCTTTGAATGCCTTATACTTACCCTAAACCTTTCACACACTTTTGCCGGGGCGCAACTGGCCAGAAATGAACCTGTGCCACTTCCGTCAAAAAGGGCGAAGATGCTGCTTCCGGAACAACGAAGCGTTAACCTTGAGCCGTATCCTTTTTGTTTAGCCCCCCATGTTAACGCTAAATTGACAAATAGCAACACTATTATCTTTAAGAACATATCAAAATTACACTTTTATTTTTTACTGAATACTTTCTACAAACCGTAAATATGATGTATATTTGGGATGGTTGGCGCAGACTAAATTTCATTTCCATAGCACGCAGGATGCAACCGGAGGTAAAGAATACCGGAGCCGGAGCCGGAGGCAAGGAAACTTGCCGGAGCTGGAGCTGCAGCCGGAGGTCAGGCGAAATTAGATAGTGAAAATGATGGTTAATTAGTTAATTTTAGCCAGTATCTGCAATATGTTAAGTTGTTTGGTTTTATGTTAATTCTTTGCGAAATTACGGAAATTCTTTCTTGAAAATTGGGGCAAACGTAAAACAAAACGCGCTAAACAGATAAATTTTGCAAAATAATGCAAAATTTTGCAACCGAAATTGCCGGAACCTCCGGCAAAAGTGATACCGTAGCCGGAGCCAGAGGCCGATTTTCTGCCGAAGCCGGGGCCGGAGGTAGAAAATGATTCGTCTGATTGGACGATCTAGTGAATAAAATTTGAGTATCTGGAAGCATGTTTATAGGAGTGCCTGTAAACGTACCATTTTTAGCGGACTTCCACCATTCGTTATATCATTTACATAACCCTTGTCGGGCTCGTAGCCAAGGGGCGGGGCAGGGGGGCTCAGCCCCACGTGGAAAAATTGTGCCCTCCTAGAGAATTTTCCACAATGCTTGTAACACATTGCCTAACCCTTGAATGTCCCCTACTGAACATTTTTTAGCCCCCTCTCGTAGCAAGGCGAGCTGGCTACGGGCCTGACCCTTGTGTACGTTCCCGATAATCAACAGCTTAAAACGTTAGCTAAATAGCAGGATGCAAACAGAGGTGAAAAGATCAGAAGAAAAATGGTTGATATCCTGTATGAACAGAAACCGGAATTTTCAACCCTCTTAAATACTATATCAAGTACTTCTAATAGCTATTAACTTCGCTTTAAAATACAGTTTAAGACATTTTACCGAGCGTTTGGATTGGTTGATATGATCGAACGGTTTATTAGCAAAAATGGCAAAATTTATATCAAATTGTAAAATGATTTTTATTTTAGTCGAGAAAACAAAAAGATGCATCACATGACGAAACGACATGGGAACGGACAAAATTTGTTTATCAAAAAGCGTGCCCCATGTATAGAACAGGGCCGGAACGTTTTCCTGCAGGGTGTAATAGTGTCAATTTAAGCGTCCGTCTGCCTGTGGCTGCGTGCGGTGGCGGCAGGCGGCGACCGGCCCACTATAGTAAATCGTAACCCTAACGTAATCTGCAACCTTATTTTTCCGTACCAAGGCAGTTTGGAATTTTTTGACAGTTGAACAAGTGCGTTCAGCTTTAACTTTTGGGTACAATTTGGAGAAATTAGTTGTCAAAAATTGCTAAAAATAAGTCTAAAATCAAAATTTTTGACATCTGTTACAGATATTTGCTAATTTAACTAGTACTTGCTTTAGAACAACGATATCAACTGAAATCATCACAACGCCAGAACCAAGTGGTGCCGAAACCACGATTTCACACACATTCAGAATTCGAACCAAACGCGATTTTATCAAATCCGACTCTGAACTCGAATCTTGACTTTCAAAATGTTGTACCCTTCAAACAAGTGAATAGCGAGGTTCAAAAGTTGTCGCATTATGCGAACAAAATGTGCTATCATTAATCTGCATGTGTTCTGATAAGTCAAGCACCGCATATATTGGCCCATGTAAGATCAGGGGCGGAACGTTATTTGTAGGACTAGAATAGAGCAAGCTTTAGCTATATACTACCTTTTTCTTTAGCTTAGCCTTAGGCTTATGAATAAACTTATTCTGACGCTTAGACTTAGGCTTAGGCTTACGCTTAGACTTAGGCTTAGGCTTACGCTTAGACTTAGGCTCAGGAATATGCTTATAATACTGTACCGCCGCTGTTCTTTCCATTGGCCAATTAATATATGGACTGCATTGTATTCGTATTACGAACAATGACTTGAAAGCCTTCGATGCGCGAGCAAACGGGTAACAGACGTTTGCAAAATAACCACAACATTGATTTTTGCCCCACCATCTCAGCAGTTAATGTCTATAATGCGTGTATCTCATGAAAATAACACAACAAGCGTAATAAGCGTCAACAAAACATTCACTGCATGTGATTGTCATGTCATAAAACGTTTAAACAACGCATTTCACGTAGTAGCAAATTAAACGCACTAAGGCAGAATGCTGGCAGTGCCGGATCCAGGATGTCAAAATGGGGGGGCAAAATTTCACAGGTAATAAACTTACTTTTAACCCGCACACAAACCACGAATTATTGTCATAAAATTGCTATATAATTTTTGTCGAGATGCTGTTGGGGGAAGCCACGGCCGGGGTGGCCCCCCATGGATCCACCATTGAATGCGGGGCAAAAAAATGCATACACAAATGTTATATGAAACTATCGAAGGTAAACTAAAAGCAGGGCGTTGCCAGCTCACCTTCCTGGGGGGCTGAAAATTTTTCCGGAGGGGCATTCAAGTGTTTTTCAATGAGTTACGAGCAAGGTTGAAAATTCTTACAAGGGTTAAATTTGTTTCAGAGGGGCTGAGCCCCCATTGGCCCCCTCCGTTGGCTACGGGTCCGGCTAAAAGGTGCGCTGTACACGCCGCGCGCTGTATACTCGCTACCACAAGACTTGGCCAGGTGTGAAGCTGAGGTTTACTACACTGCAAAAATAGTAAGTCAAATTGACTCTCTATGGAATAGGCTTTTTCTGACAACGCAAACTGAGTCAAAGTTTGACTCAATTTGACTCTGGCGGAGTCGAATTTTGACTCAGTTTGTGTAGTCAGGAAAAGCCTATTTCGGAGAGAGTTAAGTTGATTTACCATTTGTTGCAGTGTACTCTTGCAGCAAATTTACCAAAAACCAGCAAAGCATTCTATCAGATGCCTTAGTTGTTTATTGTTCGATATTTATTTTGGCTGTTTTGCTTGAAAAAGTGGTAACAGGTATCAAATCAAAATCAAAAACATTCAAAATCCTGTTAATTATTATGATAGATTAAGCTTTGTGTGATCTATTTTCAGTTTCTGCTGCTCAATTACCCTGTGAAATGGTTCGCATTTGGTGCAAACGAGAAAAAAACACGCGGATGGGAATTGGGAAGCGAACAAAAGTGCTAATGAACGTGAGAATATAAAATGAACAGGGCGTATAGACAAGGCAAAATATTAAGAGTATGTATCTTCCGAAATTTTGGCCTATGTACTGAACAGGGGCGGAACAGTAGTATGATCATATTCCTAACCTTAAGCCAAACCTGAGCCTAAGCCAAGCAAAAAAATTAGTCCAAAGCTTAAGCTTACTCTATTGCAGTCCCACAGAAAAACGTTCCGCCCCTGATGTTTACATGAGCCGAAATGTCTGCAACGCCGAAATCCCTGTTTTTCATGCTTTAATAGAATAATCTGCTAAATTTTAAAGTCCAATAAATATTTCTCACTCGCTATGCATGCTTACAAAAAACTTCTATAGAATGGGCGGAATGTTTTTCTACAATGAAATGTTGCTCTCATGCAAGTACTGGCTTCATATTGTTCGTAGCTTGCCGTACTCTTGACACATCGCAGCAGCGTGGGTTCGTATCTCTGAAGAACGCAGAGCTGTGCTATAGTTATAATTACTTGGATAACCTGAATGCGTTGATATTTTTATCTTTCGATGAAAACTAACTTGATGGGGGGTCGGCCAAAAACGCAACGTTCGGTGGTACATTTTGTTCCCTGCGGAATCTGCAAAAGTTGCACACTCTTGTGTCATGCACTCTTGGTTTACGCAAGAGTCGACCCCCCCTGATTTGGGGGTAGTCACCACTTAATCTACATAGTAAACATAGGAATTAAAATATAATCGGAGCGACTTTAGCTAAAATTCAAAATATTGGTTCAACGTTCCCCCCCCCCAAATAAGGGTGCGTAGGCCAATAACGCAACGCGTGCCGGTACATTCTTTAATACACAGAATGTACCCAGTTGCACACTTTTGTTATAAAGAGTGATCATCCACTCTTGATAAAACCAAAACAATAACAAAACTGCTATTAGAAACGGATCCTACAACATCCGCTGAACTCTAGGAACCTCATAAGTGGCAAACATTTCGTGAACGGCTTTATGTGGTAGTGCTTACTTTAGCATTACGCCACAGTACTAAAAATCAGTCAACAGCGGTAGCTGTTTTACAGGCAAAATTCAGATCAGGACGTGAGCGAATATCGAGTACATTTCGTTTTTTTGAGGTCTACGCTCTATTATTGAGCCCGTCGCAAACGTGGCCAATACAATGTTTATAAAGATGAAATATTATAATTCGAACAAAGTTTAAATGTAAAGTAGTCTTCTACGACCGATAAATACGTCAGTCTTCGTCTTTCTTGGGATCAGTTCGTTGAACGAAGCTCCAGAAGGGAATGCAACAGCCATGGCACATGAACGACGCTGTCCGACGCTTTCAAGAGCTCAAATCCCAACGAGCGTTCAACAGATTTCAATATTTTAAACAACGCCGAGTGAATCATGTGTGACAGTGAACCGCTGTTAACGTGAACTCCGCAATAAACACCGTTGACAACGATTGTACCTGATTCGGTGACGGGGCTGTAAATTCCTTTAGCGACGTGATTGCGAATATTTACAATGCGCGTCGTTTGATCAAAGGCTGATGGTTGTTCACCGCTACTTCTGTTGTTACGTAGAACCATGACACAACATCCAATCGTTGCATCTTTAGCCTTTAAATGTCAAAATTAAAACGCTATTTTGAACTTTTAAATGGTAGTAAAACACTAAAATTGATAAAACTAAATGTAGAATTCTGAATAGCTAGTTTAATCAAGAGTGGATAATGCATACTTCAACAAGAGTATGCAACTGGGTATATTCTGTGTGGGAAAAAATGTACCCGGCACGCGTGGCGTTTTTGAGCAACCCCTCCCTTTATTTAGAGGGGGTAACCAGTGCGAACCATGACACTTTATGTATCCGGCAACAAAAATTATCCGCTAATAGTTTAATTTCGGTTTATTGCATGTGACAGTGAGCCCCCACCTATAAACAAGGGGGTCGGCTAAAAACGCAACATTCGGTAGTACATTTTGTACCATGCGGCACCCCAAGAGTTGTACACTCTTGTGTCATGCACTCTTGGTTTACGCAAGAGTCGATGATCCCTGTTACAAGAGCGGCCCGATTAGTAAAAATTGTATGGTACAAAATGTACCACAGGGCGCTGCATTTTTGGTCTACCTTTCTTATTTAGGGGGAAGTTAACGCTTGGAATGTAGTATTCGCATGATTTTTAGTGTAAGGGAAGCAACTTTATAAAATTGGAATATTTCATCAGCTGCAACTGAGAGAATCGGTAAAATTGACACTCTCGTGAATCAATTAGGAGATGGGCCAAAACTGCAACGTGCGCTCATTATCATAGGGACACGGTAGTGTCACTATTATATGTTTCTTCCAAAAGTGTTCACGTTTCAAAATTAAGTATGTTTAAAGTTTCGAACTCAACTGTATTTGGTCCTGGAGTCATTTATGCGCTACAATTGGGACAAGTAACACATTTATGGACTCAAATTAGGGCTTAGGCACTCTATTCGCTTTACGACTCTTATTAGGGATACGGACAACTCCTATTGATTGGGACTCAAAAGGAGGACCACCCTCTTATTTCCCCCTCTTATTCGAGTCACTACAGTACGGCAACAACTCTATATTTGACTTACAGGATCGTTGATTTGAACATCTTTCATCGGTTTTAGTTTTTCAGGCGTCAATACCATGTCATTTTCACCAAAACACAGCTCACCGCCTGACGCTGTAAAATGCAATTGACAGCGGGTTCTGATTTTATTTCCTCCAATTGGGATATAGTTTATTAAAACGGCCCATGTAAAGATCAGGGACGGAACGTTTTTCTGTGGGACTAAAAAAGCTTAAGCTTTAGACTAATGTTTTGCTTCGCTTATGCTTACG